>PVJA010005556.1:0-78441 GCA_004027025.1 Myocastor coypus
AGGAGGAGGAGGAGGAGGAGATAATAATTCCAAGACTTGTATTTTGCTTTTTGCTTTTCCTCAAAGCTTGCCAGGGAGGAGAGGTTATTCACATAGCTGAGAAGTGGAAGGCTCTGGACATTCTCTGACCTGGAAAGCATCTCCTCCCAGCTCCACACTGTCTGTGTGTACATAATTCATTTTGCATTTTCATTCAAAGGCAAAACTGTCTGTTGGCTCCCTGCCTATGGTTCTTCCTTGTTTTTACCTGTTTATCTTTACCAAGAGCAAAATTGGCCCTAATTATGCATTTGTTGATTGATAAATCAGAAGAGCTCGTGGATGTGTATATTTGGGCAAAGGTCATAGCGAAATAAATATGTCATCCACCCAGAGGAGGTTTGGATAAAATCACACTGAAGGGGAAGGCTCCAGAAATGAGAGTGTTAAGTAGGCATACAGACAGCCTGATGTGAGAAGGGGGTGAGGTCCAGGATGTTCTCTTTCTAGGAACACAGAACAACCCAGGCTTTAGATGTTTAGTTAGCTAGTTGGTTAATTTGCCACACACAAAACACAGGAACAGGCATGGACAGTTCAACCCCAGCCCTTTCCTGTGATCAGCATCCTTCGTCAATGAGCAGGGCATGAGAGATGGCTGGGCAATGCCACGCTATATTTATCAAGTGCCTACTAAACTCAAGGCATTAGCAATGTTAATGTAATCAATTGTCACAAGCTCATGAAGTAGGGTTTGTTTTTTAATCTCACGGTGAAGATGGGAAAACTGAAGCCCACGTATGTCAACCCCTCAATGGGGGCTCACGACCAGCAGGTAGCAGTGACATAAGGCACATCTTTAGCTTTCTTAAGCCACTCCTGACACTTCTGTTAGATCCCCATCAAATTCCTTTATAAATATGGAACTATTTTATCAGAAGAGAGTGGTGAGAGCGGCAAGCCACCTAAATGTTTTTAACACATTTCCCACCCTCCAATGCAAAGGTTTTAATGACTGGGAACTGTGTGGTGTGTAAGACAACAACCAAGTAGATTGGACTGAGCTACTTTCAACATGAAAGTCTTGGGGTTGGCTTCAGTCTTCTGCTCTCTTCTCTGAAGACATGTGTTTTCTAAGAAGATAATATCGCTCTCTCAGCTTCAACTTAACCTGGATTATCCCTGCATGCCCATCTCCAGGCTTCTTCTGCCTCTTTCTTTTGTGTCCCAGTCCTCTGGTCGTTACTCTTACCTTCCCCTGAGTGTCTTTCTTGCCAGTGCCTTGGAAGACCTTCCAAAGGGACCCAGCACAGGATGTGTTTGCTCTAGAGCTGGACAACTCTGGAAACCTCACCACATCCAATCAGATATCTTCAGCCGATCATTTGGCTTTGTTTGCACCCAAATTGCTGGATCTAGATGACCTTTAATATCATACTTTCTGGAAGACAGTTGAATTTTCAGAAACCATCTGAAATACCCAGGTTGGCCCCAAAACACAGAAAACAATGAGCAGATTCTGAGCAGATGTAGCAGAGGGAAAATTCAATAGTTAACCTGGTAATCTCTAGGAAACTGCTATAGTTTGGATTGGAAAGCTCTCCAGAGCCTTGGGTGATAAAGGCCAGGCCATGTGATAAATTTGTTAAGTTGATAGCTCAGCAGAATCAGGAGAAGGCAAGGCCCTGTGGAAAGCCCCTGGGAGTGTGACCTTAAATGTGCGTGGTGGAACTCTGTGCCCTTTCTCTTTCTTTGCTCTGTGGCAGGCATGAGGAAAGCAGTTTCCCCTGCTGCAGATGCTCTCCTCCATGAGCTCACAGCAATGGAGCCAAGCAACCATGGACTGAAATCCCTGAAACTGTGAACCAAAAGGAATCTTCACTCCTTTCAGGCTCTTTTGTTCAGGCATTTTGTCCTCAAGCCAGAAAGCTGACTACCAGAGAAACCCTGCCGGGATATTAAGTTTCTTTATGAGGAATAACTCAATTAACTTGAAAGAATATAATGTATTTGTTCGGAAATGGTTACAAGTCATCTGTAGAATTTGACGATTTGTACAAACTATCCGATTTTGCTTCAAACAATGGGGGGGCATTACACCATTCTTCCAATGTTTGTGATTGAAGGTAATCAGGCTCAAAGGTATTTGTGCTCAGCACTGCCTAGCTGGTAAGCAGCTGTGGTATAGACAGCCAAGGTATTCACACCCTGCCCTCATTCCTGCCACTGTCAACCAGAGACGAACATTTCCATTTGCTTTTCAAATGTCTGTGTCAATAACTGCCAAGGATTTATCACATGAGAATTAATTATTAAACACATTCATCTCTTTCTACTTGACCTCTTGGAGGCATGAGCTATGCTTAACTTTATTACAAGCAACTCTCTTCTTAGGACACTTAACTGTCCCAAGGCTCCAGCTCTAGTAGTTTTATATGAGCAAAGCAAATTGAAAGAATAGCATAAGTTAGGTCATAGCTATTTGTGCAAAGGAGTCACACTGAATTACCTGCTTTGACTAGTATTTGTACATTTGCCTTGCAAATGGGGACTTGATCTACCTAAATCTAGGAGATACGGGAGAGGTTATGTAAGCAGCTCAAACTTTTGAACTAAGAGTTAACATATGATTTCTTTTTTTAAAAATGGAATTCTTAAAATATCTAAAAATAATAAACAGAAAACAAATTAAACTTGCTGAATTTTTTTGCCATTAAATATGGAAAATAATAAAACCAATATCCTTGACTCTGAGTTATATGTTGGAAGAATTGTTGGATAATTATAAGCAATTTAATGTAGTGAAACCTTGCTAGAGACAGGTGAGAAAGTTGCAGCACAGACCTCTTACCTCCTCTAAAAACAAGTACATATGGTCACATTTAACAAATCAAGATGTATCTGAGGTAACATTCAAATCCATTTTCTATGTCCTTACTGTGTTCCCCGTCTACCAACAACCAGGTTTTGAAAAACTGAACTTCTGAGCACAAGGCAGTAGGAATTGTTCTAGAAAGCAGATAAACCCAAATCAATATTGATGACATCAACCAGTAATAATAATGAAAGCATACTGGTCCATAAATATGATTGGATTTATTTGGTTTGTAGTAACTGTGCCTACCTAGTTAACTCACATTTAATCAGTCTCCATTTTGATTATTCCAGTATTCTATCTTCTCACTCATATTTTCCACAACTTGCTCTCAGTGTACACAGAACCTCTCGAAGACCTGAACCATTTTTTCTTTCCATTGTTTTCTGGAGTTTGTCTTGCAAAATTTTGTTCAATTTGATGATAATAAAGACATGTGCACATTGGAGCCAAGTGCATGTAATTGCATATGCCGGACACATCCCTTTGCCAGTGGACTTGTGGTTACATTTATTTCTGTTCAACCTCCTTTCCTAGCATTTATGAAAGGTACCCACCAAACAATGAGCTGTACTTTGTGTTTTATAACTAAAAGTGAGTCAGAAGCAATATTGTAACTTTGTAGACACTTTCAAATGAGAAAAATATTCATAATTCTACTTTTCTTTTTATTTACTTTATTTTTTAAAAATTTAACAGTGGCATATTACATATTTTCGTCATCGGATCAGTTTGGATTAATAGATATCAGTGTATAAAATTGACCAAACAATTAAACATCAACACTTTCCATAAACATTATTATTATTTTTTTAACAGTTGACACACTGTACACTGTCCTCACAATTGTTATACAGAGCACAGTGTGTGGGCATGACCCACCTTCCTCTTGATGTTTCTAAGGAAAGAAAAAAAAAAAAAAAAGAACTCTTCTCCTTGAACTAAGAGGAAGCAGATGCTAACACAGTCCAATGTTCCACAATTGCAGTGGGCCACCAGTGAAACTTGCAAAGTTGGAGGCGATTGATCCAAGCCTCCTGCAGCTCATCTCACCAATATAGCTCTGCATTTTATGCCTTGTAATTAAACTTTTTTGCTGGGTGATCAAGGGCAAGTCAAAGCAAGATCTGTATAATAAAACATTCATCTTTTGTATCTTCCAAGGTCAAATCCCCTCAGGATTAACTTTGGAACCATATATAGTACTTTGTAGAACTGTTATCAGTGTCAGTCTTTGGGTCAAGTCACGGCCATTGCTTGGCCATTTTGCTTTCTGTGTAAGCCTGAGAAAATGTTTTTCTCTGGGCAACTCTCCTTAGACGCACTATAGTTCATTTATCCCTTTCCTCTGAGGTCCCACAATCTCCTTGACCAGAAAATTTGGGACATTTCTGAGTTATATAGGATATTACAGTACAGGTTCTCTTATGTCCTGAGTCCTTACTGACCTTGAAGGGCTAGGGCCAAAATATTGGCTGTCCTCATAGCCCTTCTTTTTCTCCAGTTTTTGGTCTGTTAACTTACATTCTCAACCTTCCAGGAGAAAAGCTTCATGATACTATTACTCTATAACATAGATAATTGAGCTTATCACCACTAGCTTTCTAAATATCAAACATCTTTGACTTAGTTTCGAATTGATATTTTCTGACAATCACTGATATTCTAATAATTCTCCATAGAATGTGATATAAGCAGTTACACAATTTTTACACAGATATTTGGAAATTCAAGGAAATACAAAATTGTAGCCTGTCAAGCCTATGGTACTTGGCCCAGTCTCTTACTTTCAACTAATACTATTGAGAGAGAGCATAACAGTAACTGAGTTTACATTGGGAGCAGTACACATCAAAAAGACGAGAGTGACATGCATTCTAAGCATAGTTTTAGTGTAACATGGTGCTATGATCAGTGTGGTGAATCTTTTGAAGGTTCTTAGGACCAATATCTTATTCATCCTGTGTACATAAGTGCATAGTTTTAACTGGAAGCAGATAAAAGAGGAAACATATCAGGAGCAAAACCATAATTGTACTTTTCAATGAATTATATTTTTATTTTTGTTTCCATATCTGGTATGCATATGTAATATATCACACAGACTTAATTATTTTCTAAGACACATTTTTCAAATTCATAAATTACCTAACATTAAATGACATATTTTCACACACCTTACAGGCTTTCATATCAAATTAACCTTGTCTATTTCAACTCTAATGTCTTGATATGCAGTGATTTAATTATTCCCAGTAGGCTGTTATTGTTCAACAACTTTTGAACTTCACTCTGTAAACTCCTTGTGGTTAATTTCACATGTTTGGTGAGGCCATGGGGCATTAAGCATTACTTTTAGTGTGCTTATGATGTGTATCTATGTGAGATTAGCTTTTGGATCAGTGGACCCAGGAAACCAGATTGCCCCCACCTCAGGGTGCATGAGCATTTTTTAATTTGTTGAGAGTGAGGAGGGAGGCATTTGCCCCATTGCCATCCTCACCCCTGGGATTGGGATGGCTCCCTATCTTTTCATGCTCCAGCCTGGCCTTTGCTTCAGCAGCTCTCCAGCTCTCAGGCTTTTGGAGTAGTACTAACCTACAGCCCGATGTGCAAGCTGTCTTTTCATGTTGCTTGTTTTTCTAGTGTACTGAGACCAATACTTGAACAAATAAGCCTTCTTTGGTTCATCCTTTCAGAAATTTTAGTCAGTGGCTTCATAGCTGTGGGCCTGAGGTGAAGCAAAAACATCATAGTGGGGAGGATGGAAAGATTAATTAGAAAAAAATGAGAGTTGGTCAGAACACCAATAGGCCCAGAGGGACTGTCCCAAATAGTGAAGGAATCTCCAGGGAGCAACCTTTTTTTTTTTTGTCTTTTTGAGACAGGGTCTCACTATGCAGTTTAGGCTGGCCTTGAGCTCACTTTGGTAGCCCAGGCTAGTCTCGAACTCACACTGATCCTCCTGCCTCAGCCTCCCAAGTGCTGGGATTACAGGCGTGTGCCACCATGCCCGGCTACCAGGGAGCAACCTTTAATGACAGCTTTCTGGCTCATACTTGGAATACAAGTACAAGAGGAAAAACATCTTGGATAAGGAACTGTGTAAAGGATAAACAGTTTATCAGGGAAAGAGGAAGGGCAGTGGCCGGGCACTCAGCTTCACTGGTCTATACAACTTGCTATTTTCATCACATTATGTTCAGGGCTTATGTACTTCTGGCCAGTAGGTCCTTCCTTAATCTTTAACCATACTCTATAGGGCCTACGTGCTTTTGCCATAGAGATCCTGTATGACTCTCATCATTCATTCCTCTGGCCAAGTCTCTCACAACCTCCTGTTTCCACTAATTCCCAGTAATGTTGTCAAATTATGATCTCATCAATGGATTAATCCACTGATGAAGTTAGAGTGCTCTTGGTCCAGTAACACCCCCAAAAGTCCATCAGCTGCCAGTGAAGACTTTACTTTTGAAAGCAACTCTTTTTTTTTTTTGAGTCTTAGGCTGACTTAAGGGTGGGTCTTCTATGGCATGTGGAGCTGGGTGGGGATCAAACTGAAGTCCCCTGTGCCTGACTGAGTTTACCCAAGGGGATACTTTAAATAACTGAGCTACCACACAAGCCCAAGACTAATTTTGGTGGGTATTTCAAATCCAAATTGTAACACTTAGGTCACTAGCTTGTAGATGGCAGCCTGTGCAGCTTTTTAGTCTCCATAATCAAGTAAATAAATAACTTGGTTTTTATAATGTACTAGAGAAGGAGTATATCTACATCCTTTGCAATGAGATACATATTTGGCCCTTTTTTTTCTCTTATTTAGAGACAGGATCTCATAAGTCACTAAGTCGCCCAGGCTGGGCTAGAACTTAATATCTTCCTGCCTCAGTCTCCAAGAGTGCTGGAATTATGGATATTTTCCATCGTGCCTGGCTTCAACCTCCATAATCATGGATCAGTTAGTCAATTCCTTGTGTATGTATCTTTTTTATTTGTTTTTTGCATTTTAGGACAGGGTTTATAGGGTCTACAGAGTCTCACTATTCACATTGGACTCGTAGTGATCCATCTGTATTCAGCCTCCTAAAAGCTGGAATTATAAGCACATGCCACCACCGCCAGTCTTCTGTGTCCCCTTTGGATGCATATGTATTATACATGTGAATATATATATATATATATACATACATATGCATATATATCACACTATTGGTTTTTTTCTGAGGAGCTCTAGCTGATACACTACTTTTGAGCTTGTTGTTAGGTTTTTGGCCATCTCAAGTGTGATAAGTCTTTGCACATTGAGAGTGGGTTTGATTCTTGGTGTATCATATTTTGTATCAACTTTGATATATAATGTTGAAGCTGGCTAGAAAATAAAGCAAAAGTAAGATATAGTGAGTCTTCTCAAGACACTGAGGTTCTTCTATGACACATATATTAGGCCCCAAGATCATTTATGAAGAAAGGTTCAGAAATGGCAGGATCAGGGTGGCAATGCTGGTCTTTGCACAGACCACACAGAAGGGGGCAGGGCTCATTTGGAAACCGCAGCCCAAGTGTGTAGGACTTGTGAAAGCGGTTTCATTAATTCACAGTTTGAAGTTTCAGCTAACATAGAGTTGGCAGCTGTCACATGCTTGGCTCTGCAAGGACAGTTGACCTGGACACTGTGGATCCTACACCATGCACATTTCCCAATCTGTCAGTCCTGAGGGCCAAACATCTCATTAGGTTTGCTACATCCAGGAAGGCTCTCTCTGCTATTCTTTGCAAATCATTTTCTTGTTGAAGGACTGTTCATCAGTGGCTGCAGACGCAGTGGTCCACATGAAGGCTCTCAAAGCCTGAGGATCAAAAGATCATGTGCTAGTCCTAGTCAAGGAATCATTTTTGCTCTCTGATTGTAGCCTCTGAGCTGGTCATTTCCTGCTATTGCACCTTAGACTCATTGTGCTCTACTCTGAGCTCCAAAAGCACATCTCTACAGTGCCTTCCTTCCTGCTGGCTGCTCGGTGGGTTTGAAAGTTCAGAAGGTGCGAGGAGAGAGGGTCTCTTATTCCTGCGCATACATGTATGTGTGTGTGCATGTGCGTACACACGCACACACACACACACATACACATCACACACATATACCCTCCAGGGCTGTGGTTTGGCAGAGGCTGTGTGTGTTCCTCCACAGCCTCTCTCCATTATGCGACACCCTCAACTCTGGTTAGTTGTACCTCGTGGTTGTGTCCCTTTGGGCTGAGTGGTAAAAGCTTCCTATTGTCACTAGTCTTAGAATGGTTCAACACCCCTACTTCTATTCAGACTTCTGTAAATAGTCCTTTCAAAAACCTCTCTTTAGTTTTAAATGTGCTTTCTATTTCTGTGGGGTCCCTGTCTGATATGAGTTTTCTAATATGCATGAGAAAGAGTCAGACAAATGGAAGCCCAAGTTTCCTCAGCCCTACTGTTCTCGGCACCTCTGACCACATCATGTTTGCTGGTACACTTAGGGTAATTTTACAGCCACAGACTTGCTCCTGCTGTTCTAAGGAGGCCCTGACTTTCAACTTCATTATTTTTAAAGTCAACCCAAGATGACCTTAATAGTCCTTCATCATCATTTGTTATAGTTATTTACTCATTTAATATATTTGACTTGAAGTCAGAAAATAGACCCTAAAACTAGTTTTTTTCTTATTCTTTTTAAATCCAGGCCTTATTTAAGAACATAAGAATTCAAAAAATTTTAATTAATTAGGGCACCTTTTTATGTGCCTGGCTCTTGAAACCCACCTCACCCGTCATGTCCCTGCTGACCTGTGTGCAGGCTTGTGGGGCTGTCTCCCTGGACCCCATCCATCTGGCCTATCTAATTGTAACCACTGGGATGTAACTAGACACAGGCAGCATTCTTCTTTTTGAGTAATCACATCAATGAGTTATATTAGCTGTCATATTAAAGTAGTTCTCTGCTAACCTCTGGTAATATGAGAACACAATCACCATTAGCTTTTCTTTCAGTTGGGTAACACCATCTCCCCAATGTTTCTGCCTTCTTAATACAAACGGGGATTAAAAAGGCAAGAAAAGAAACAGAGAAAAGGGGGGCTTGACAGTGGTTCAGTATCTCACTTTCTGTAATCCTTTTCCTCAAAAATTAAAACAAACATGTTAAGCTGAAATCCTGTGGCATTTCAGAATGGTGAACTTCCGGGATATTGGTCAAAGCCTTTCTCAGGAGGTAAGGAAAGAGAACAGGGCGTTGGGAGTTTCAAGCTTGGCTTGGAAATGACCAGGTAGTAGTGTACGCGATCATTTTGTCAATTTTTACCATTTATGTCTCTTCTCCAACAATATTACTAGAATTAAAATAAATATCAACAGCTTACTTAACTGCCATATTATATTGCTCATCTAAGATGAAAAAGTAAGTGATTTATAGTTTTTATCACCAGAAACATGGGTTTAAGCTTTTTTACAGGATCTAAAAGGTGTGTTCACTAAAATGGCTAGAGTTTAATTTTTCCCTATGTAAAACAACTCAAATATATTTTACTTTCAATGTCTTTTAATGCCAATCTATTTCTCGATGAATGTGATTTGAAAATCACAAATACAGATTTCATAAGCTGATGTCACCTGTCATAAATTCAAATTTTCCAACCTTGTTAAACTCAGACTCTTGCCGCTTGGCACATCATGGTCTCCACTGTCTTTTTGAACTTGCCCTGAAGGCAGGGAGATGGGAAACAGGAAAATCAAACTGAGACATAGACGAGAAGTGAGAAGAGCCTGAGTGGACCATTTCTGCATGCAAAATTCAGAGTGGCAGTGCTCTATTTACATGCGCTCACTTGTCTTCCTTCTCATGTTACTACAGCTGTGGAGGAAGGGTTTTATTTAGCAATAGTTTTAAGAAACACGAATTGTTCAGTTGAACAAAAACGTACCAAATCAAAAGTTATGTTTTGATATTTTTCCATCATGTTCTTCTGTCTTTCCCTGCCTCTTTCCCTTCCACCTTTTCTCCTTCCCTCCCTCTGCACCCTTCTCTTTTTCTTTTTCCTTTCTTTTTTTCTATTCTCTTTGTTTCAGTAAAATGCACCATGTCAAAACAATTAAAATAACAGAATTATATAAATAGCAATGCTGGGACAGAATTATGCCCTTTACTATATATTAATTAGATACCAGTCATGGCACCTTGTGTGTCATGGCCTATTTTGAATGTTGGAGAAAGGGTGAGTCTGTGTTTGGCATGGCCTGTTAAGGTCCCATTAGTATAAATACACAGATTGAATTTCCACTCTCTTGGCAGGTCACTTCTGTTGCTTTTAACAGCAGCTGCTGCTCCTAACACTGCTGTAATTTGCTACTACCATGCCTACTCTATCTTCCTTGGTGGAAAGTCAGTTTGGTAACTTGCCAACTCCAGAGATGATTTCTATATTAATGGGATGCCCAGGGCCATGGAATTACACACAGGATCATCAACTTCTGTCTAAATCGAACAACTGTGATAACTATAGTAAAATAAAGCCTTCATAATTAAATGCTTAAAAACAGAGCCAGCCAAAGAAAGGGAGGAGGCAGGAAATCTCCCTAATGAATGAAATTCCAATTGCATAATGTAGTCTTTTGACTTCCAGCAATGTATTTCTTCTAAGGCAGGGAACTAATTCCTATTATAGCTTTTCTCTATTTGAAAATATCTTTCTAACTATGTGAAAGCATATCAAACCCACACATAATTCCCAGTAGCACTTGATCCTATTGCAGATGTAGGGCAGTAATATTTGCTCCAATAAAATCCCTCTGCTTCTGCCATCATAGAAGTGTTCTGGTGCAGGAACACCCAACAGGTACTGCTCTAATTTTTTTCTTGAAGACCTCAGGCACTGGTACATTTCAGTATCATGTGATCTGGACCACAAAATGCTTCTGTTCTAGTTTGAAGAAGGATCCATTTCTTGTCCATTGTTCCTCTAAGGAATAGAGGACAATTACTTTCTATAGCAGAACTCAATTTCTCCTTTTCTATAGAATGAGCTCTAATGAGATAATTTACACATTCCTTTGCCTCATACATTCTTAGTTTCATTCACTGATATTCCAACTGTTCTTAAAAAACAAACAACCTCTCAGGTATCTCAAATCTTTCAGCTTGTGTGGGCTACAATGAAAGAAGAGAAATTTCCTTGGCCTATATATAACTTATATGATATAGTAATGTATATAAGTAATGTATGTAAGTAACAGAACTCCCACTACATTTTACATTTGCCATTGTGATATTTATCAGAAGAAAACCAGTGGCCTATGAGCCACAAGGTGGACATACATGCTGAAAAGTCTTACACATAGAGGTAGTGTTTGTTCAATGAATGAACTAATAAATGAACATGCATATGTTTTTTCTGAACCCTGCTTTCTGAACCAAACAGTTAAGTTTCTTCAACATATTTTTTTACTTGACTAACTTTTCATCACAAAAATGAGGGAGATTAAGATGCATACTAGAGACTACTCTGTGGCTTAGGTATTTTTATTTTGTGATATATAGTAATGAAAATGATAGCTGGGCGTGGTGGTGCACACCTGTAATCCCTGCACTTGGGAGGCTGAGGCAGGAGGATCAGTGTGATTTCGAGACTAGCGTGGGCTACAAAAGTGAGCTCAAGGCCAGACTGAACTGCATACTGAAACCCTGTCTCAAAAGACAAAAAAAAAAAAAAAATGAATACAATAGGATTTCATATATCCGGCCCGGCTGGATTGCTCAGTGGTCTAAAGAACCTGCTTAGGAAAGCTTAGGTGGCTGCAGGGACCAAGGTTCCATCCCCGGCACCACATGCTGTGCCAGCCCTTCCCTTAGGGCAGGCTGAGCCAACCATAAAAATAAACAAACAATGACTTCATATATATATATATGCTGTTATATAACATATATAAAAATAACCACATGTACAGGCATATGTTTTGTTGGAAAATACAACAAAAATTTTGTCTCTTTTCTGAAACCATTTGATTTGCTTTTAAAGGAAAATTTGTCAAAGTTTACTTTCCTTCCCAGTTTGCATGATTCCCCCCTTCTGGTAGCAAGACTCATTTGTGCTGGTCCAGCTAGAAGGCATATCTTTTAGCCTCTCTGCAAGCTGTGTATGATCATATGAAAAGTTCTTTCAAAAGACAGAAGCCAAAGGGTCATGCACTACCTTTTAAGAAGTCTCCTCCAAAGGAGAAGGGATACTTTTCACTTTTTTCTTTTGTGCTGCTTGGAACATGGATATCATATATGATTAATTGTGATTGCCAACTTCATTGAATTAAGAAACATTTGGGGATTGGATTGCACGTGTGACAACCATATTCGTAAATTAATCCTTTGATGAGTTTATAACTAAATGTGTTACTAGGACATAGGGTCTTATTGAAGAACATAAGTCACTGGGCACATGATTTTGAAGGATGTGACTTTTCTCAGGCTCTTTTTTGCCCTCTCTGTTTCCTGGTTGCTTTGAAGTAAGCAGCTTTTGTCTACCTTTCCCTTCCTCTGTGATGTTCTGTCTTTGAGCAAGTTGACCATGGACTCAAGCCTCTGACATGATGAGTTGAAATAAACCTTTATTGGGTTGGCGAGATAGCTCAGTGATCTAAAGAGTCTGCTTAGGCAAGCTTAGGTAACCACGGGGAACACAGTTTGATTGCCGGTACCACATGCTGTGCCAGCATTTATTTATGGCTGAGCCATAAATAAATAAATAAATAAATAAATAAATAAATAAATGAATAAAGTTCAGAAATAAACCTTTACTTCTTCAGTTGTATATGTCAGGTATTTTGCCCCAGCAACAGAAAGTGACCAATGCAAACTGGCTAGAACTTTTGCTATCTTGAACTCTAAGGTTACAGATTATGACAGAGTGTCAGAATAAAAAGAAGGAAGGAGTTTGCATGACTCGTTAGAGCTCTGTACCAGCTGCACCCATACAGAGACTTCCTTTGATGGGTAGGTAAGCTCTCTGTGTAAGACATTGTTATTTGGGAACTTTCTATTATACACAGCCAGTTCCAGAACATAACACTAAGGCACAAAGTCTATATAAAACTTTAATTTTGACTAATGAATAATTAGTTTACATTTTTAATTACTTATGTGTTATGTTCCTTCATCTCTGATGACTTGGACTACAAGACAACTGCAATGATGGTTCACACTTAATTTGTGATACCCGTACTCCTCCTATACTACTTACAACTAGGTTATGTTGAGCTTTGTGTTGTTCTTGTCCTCTTCAACAAGGTGGGGTTGCTTCTGCTTGAATTTATTTTTCCAAAGTCATTGATATTATTTTTTGTGACAATGTAGAAAACAGTTTGGTAATTTTCAATAAGTCTTGAGAGGTGTAGGCCTACACCAAATCTCATACTCATGCTTACTAGTTACATGACCTTGAACAAGTCCTTTGACATCTATGATCATAATATCCACAGGAAATGAAGGTAATAATATTCTTAACTTCTCTACATATAGTGAGAGTGAAAGAAACCATATATGAAAGTGTTTTGTAAAAAATAAGTATCATCCAAATATCAGTTTTTATGAATATTATTAGAATCTTCAATGTATGAGACACATTCTCAGTCTTTTTACTCAAGAAAATATTCAGTGGAACTGTGACAAGATACCTTTAAAGATTTCAAAAGACGACATGTTACAATATTTTCTATTACTTTTTGAGGGTAGAATGGATCTTTAGGGATTTCATGGCAAATGTTCATAAATGTCAGAAAACAGTATCATTGTCTATTAATATATTTTTTCCATTGGAGTTATTCATTTATAAAGTATAAACTTTAATGGCTAAATTTTAAACAATGGACTTGAAGATCTTTGTCCTCTTGGTTGTTTCCAGCTTCCTCCCCCCATGCCCCATCCTGTTTGTATGGTGGAATCTGAGTGCCTTGCCCTTGGAGAGTATAACAGAAAGGTCAAGCTCTTCTATAGCTTGCCAATCATTTGTGACACAACTGAAAGTGTCGGTAAAAATTGAGATAACTTACATCTGCTGCTTTCTCATTGTCCAGGTGGACCATCATAACAAAAATTATTCAAGCTCAATTTTCTCTTCAAAAGCTGTATTGATTACTGCATAACATTTTCTGATGGTTCAAGGATCTGATGTTAACTTCCCCAAATGAACTGGAAACACCATTTGATTCCCACCATTTACGAGGAAATTCCAGATTCAAAGGTTCTGATGATGAATGTGATTTAGTAGAAGTGAGCTTCCAGTTACACGTCTTTACCTGAATCTGGTAACCACACATCTCAGCTTACTCAGAACAGTTTCAGTTTACATTTTCAGTCTTAGCATAATTATTAGTAGTCCCCAGTTTATTTCCTAAAGCAGTAATAAATTGTATACAGTACTTACGTTATTTTGGAAGCATTTTATTGTAATTATGGACTGAAATAGAACACTTTCATAAAACCTCGGCAGAAATCATTCTTTCATGGACAATGTGCTCTGTTCTGGGTACTTTAAAATATCTCTTATTATTTGTGTTTGGTTGGGACCCAGGAAAAAGCCTGACCAAAAACCCAACTTCTCCTTAAGAATAAAATATTTTAAACATCATTCCCTTTCAGTACCTATGTCAGAAATTGATAAACTTTTTTTTTTTAACAGCACCAAACATGCCCTTTGCAGGACCTGTAACTTCTATCTCAACTGCTCATCTTTGTTGTTATGGAACAAAGGTAGCTATGTGATGTGTGAGCCCAGGGATGTGGCTGTGTTGCAGCAAAATTGTGTTCATTAAAACAAAAGAAAAAGCCAACTCTGGTCTGTGAATCTTAGTGAGTAGGCGCCTGACTGAAGGTTGCAAAATTTTCTCTTGATAACTAATTAAATAGAATCCTTATTGTCCATATTTCTTTCCAAATGTTAAGAGGAGAAAAATGGAAACTATTGGCTCAGTTAGGTAGTGAATGATATCACGGGAAGACACTCCCATTTTGTGACCACAAATCATCCTTTTGTGAGCACATCCTATCCAATTCTATGAATTATAGTCAGCATTTCATGTAATGAAGCACATTCAAGACTCTCTAACAAAACAATACAGATGTATGTACCTTGACTGTTGTAGAATTGGCTATCAGTTCACTTTTATTGTTTAGAAGTATGAAAAGTTATTTCATGCCCAACATGTATTGGAAAAGTTTTTGGGAAATTTCATTTTATTTCATATATTTTTGTGTTTTTATTGGATGAGAGGAAACATACAAACACAACTTTGAGAAATGAATGGGAAATACACAGATAAACAAGTTTGCATGTGGTGAAGAAGAATGTTAAATTGAAAAAATGACAGTACTTACAGCACCAGAGAATTATCCATTGCCCTTCAAATTGAAACAAGAAGAAAGACACGAAGGAAAGGCTTCAATAAAATGAAATAAAGGCTGAAACTATGCTCAGAAATACATCAAAACACTGGATTGTTTTCATGCTATCTTGAGAACTGTGATAATACAGTATGGGGCACAGTGCAAGAGTGCATGTGTGTGTCTGTGTGTGTGTGTGTGTGTGTGTGTATGCTAGGAATTACAATTAGATAGCACTAAAATGTTAAGACTAAGATACTGAGCATATTAAGCAAAGAAATATATTCAATCAATGCAAATGGACGAAGTGTGACATGCTCTAAATGGTGATGACTTGAATTCTTTGCTGTCAGACCTGCAGTCTGAAGCCCCAGCCAGGAGTGAGTGGACTGTCTCTCCTGGAGAGGTAGAAACTCGTTACAGCCTGAGGAAAGAGGAAACATGAAAGCAGATCTAGATTTGCCTTGCAATGACGGCTGCATATTAATCTAAAGAATTTCTGAAAAATCAAAAAGACATTTTTCAGCAAAATACACCCCTAGAGCCTCAATCATAAAGCAGGGGAATAAACTTGAAACAGGATTGATTTCATCTTAAAGGGAATATTTCTTTGAAATGCTACCAACTGTAGTTGTCTTATTTGGTTTTCAATCCTATAACAAAATTGTGCCATATTGTGTCAAATAAGAAGATAATATAACGGCTTTAAACAAATTTTGTAATTATGGGATCAATCAAATGTGCATCAATTTGTGTGTATTTATGAAGTCATGCTGTCGAATACTAAGTAACTCTAAATATCAACCTTCATTTTTCACTTCAGTTTTAAGACCTTGACTCTAAAGGTGAGATTTCCCTAAGAGAAGTACACATGAACAGGAATCCTATAAATTTTTGGTGTTCGACATTTCCTTAGAAAAGGTAGGTACTACCCTGTCAGTGATGGGAGGCCTAATGACTCTTTTATCAAGCTCTTAAGTACAACTGGAATCTTAGTGTAGCCTCATGTTTCACTGGGACATAGCTTCCAAGTGCATAAAAAGCTGGGTTGCTTTAGCTAAGAGAAGAGTTCACTGAGTGCAATTTGATTAGATTTACATTTTTTTAAATAAAATTGTTATTCCAGTATTTTATGGTCATTTTTAAAATGCATTTAGTACAGGGGCTACAGAGTCTCACTACACAAATCAGACTGGTGATCCTCCTGTTTTCAGCCTCCCAAGTACTGAGATTACAGGTGCACACCACCATGGCACCACCATACCCAGTCTCAATCTCTGCCTCAGGGAACCCTAGGGATGTAGCCTGCTAGGGATAGAGTCCCAGTCCCTGGATCTGCCTAAGCAGGTGCTTTAATCCATTGAGCTAACTGGCAGCCCTATTCTTTGACTGGTGATGTAGAAAAATTAGAAAGCCCTACAGATGTGCAGAGAGTCAGGCAGGTTGAACATGAAGCTCCGCTCTAATATCTTGGAACTTGGGCCAGTCATTCTCTTACCCAGACTTTAGTTGTCTCACCTACAAATGAGTAGAAACTTAGTATCTTTTCTTCATGAGAATTTTTTTTCACACGAGAATTATTATTAATGAATAGAAAATGCATAGCTAAAAGTCTGGCATGTAAGGGCCAAATACAGTTGTTGGTAAAGACCTCAAAGTCTTAATTAACTAAAATCACCAGTGTTTCTGAGTAAGTAGATATGGAAGATGCTCATTTGGAAGATTTTACTCTACCATCCCCAAGAACAGAATTGATCACCTTGAATAGGATTTCTGAAGGCACAAAATGTGACCATAGAATATCAGGACTATGTGTAATGTGTAGGAAAAAGTAATTATCTTTTATTTCTTAAGACTTAATTCGCCTTAAATTGATATTTTTATCTTCATAACCTTCTATATTCTTCTTTCTCAAATTTTCTCCTGTCACTGGGCAGTTATATTAAAAATATTTTACTGTAGTCTTTCAGCATAAATTGGCTGTGTGTTCAAGCTCGTAGTGCACAAATTTTGAAATCCTTACTACATTAATATACCTTTCTATTTTTTCTCTTTATTAAAAAGGCTCTCTGCATGCAAATTCCATGGCAAAGAAATAGCCTGCTCTTTATCTGGTAAGACAACATGCCTTAAACAAAAAGTTTAGAACAAATGTTGTGACATAAGACAAACTCTGCCTGACACTTATCACATGAGTATATACAAAGCTTGAGGAATAAGTAAGTCCCTTGAAACTTCCCAGGTTTATAGAGGGAGAGGAGAGAGGAAGAAACCCATGCACACCTGTCCTTTGCTGGGCAGCTAGGGCATATGTTGTTCTAGACGGGGTACTTCCTACAACCTTGGCACTTTTGGGAATCCCACAAATTTTGTGGACAAGGATACTGAGAATCAGGGAACTGAGTTGTTGGCTGAAGACCATAGAACTGCCAACTGGCAAAATCAGGATTTAAACTCAGAGTTGACATCATCTGCCTTCCTCTACCTGAATCAGTTGTCCAGTCATGTGCATTTCAAGATAGTAGTGTCTAAGGCTGACTATGACCTTTGGATTAGGAAAACTGTGGTCCTAATTCCTAAGGTGTGGTGGGAATAGGAGATGAAAATAGTTTCTCCATCTCATTGTGCAGACGTATCATCTCCAGACCTTTGGCATCTCCTGGAAACTGGTTAAATGTACAGCTGATCTGGCCTTGTCTGATAGTTTGTGCCTAGATGTCCTGGGAAGCCTCATGTACCCATAGGTAGGGCTTTTCAGAGACCCCAGAGTATGTGATGCCTTAAGAGCAGGTAGCACGGGCAGAATACAAGGGACCAAGAGAGGGCTGCCAGAATCACTCGTCACTGGCTGCTTTTGTTTCTGCTGTTTCCTACCTTCCATGCTCTGAACGGTTTTTCTTGCTTCTGTGCTGCCCTTCTGCCTTGCCACCCTACCTTGGAGCCAGCCATTACAGACTGAAGCCATATGAATTACTAACTAAATAAGCCTTTCTTCTTTTAGCTTTGGGTACCAAGTATTTTGTCTCAGACATGAGTAGAGTAACCAACACAGCTACTTTCTCACTGCTCAGACAAAGCACTTGATGCCCACAGGTTAAAGGAACAAAGATTTGTTTTGGCTTCCAGTTTGTAGAAGTTTCAAGGCATAGTCTGCTGCCTCCAAGGCAGGGCACCATGCAAAGGGGCCTGGCAGAGGAGAAGGAAGTGGTCAGGAAGCAGAGCCGTCAAGGACAGAGGGCCACACCTGCAGCAGCCCACCTTCCCACCAGACTTCACCTTCCAATATCCCACCCAGGCACAAACGCATCCACAGGCTGATCCAGTGACCTCCCACAGCCCCATCCATGAGCACAGGATGTTCTGGTGGGGCATGTAGGTGTAAACCACAACAGGCCCCACTCCAGACCTCCAGCATCAAAAATTCTGGCATGGGACCAGTAGGCCTCTATTTACCAGGCCCTCTGAGAGGTTTTGATGGATACTAAAGTCTGAGAAGTACTAGAATATAGCCATAGACTTTCTGCCTTGAAATAACAGGTGTGAGCTGCACACCTACACTTTTCCCTAACTTCTCAATTAATGGCCAGTGATCGAGTCTGTCTTGGAGGGCAGAGGTGAGCCGAGTCCTATGAGCACTGTCAAAGTGATTTCCATACGCATCCAACATTAGTTTTCTGCTTATCCAAAAAGTACGCAAAATATTCTGTCTACTCCTGACAACAGCATGGAAGCCTTTTAATTAGTCCACCCTGGAGGAAATAGAGATGTGCTCGTTAAGTAATTGCTCTGATTACCAGTAGGCAGGGGTGTGCATTGTTTTCTGATGCACTTGTTAGGAGCGAGCAGTGCTACCAAACTGAAGGCTTCTGACAGAGGGTGTTAGCATGAAAGGACTCCAGTGAGCCATGTGGGAGAGTGGTGAGTGGCACTAATGGCAGGAAGAATTGCAAAGCCAAACACATACAGACACGCACAGACAGAGAAGCATACACACACACATGCCCACATGCACACACACATGAAGAGGCTTGCTCACATATACATACCATTTCATACTATGCAGGTTGATCAATGGCACTCTCTGAACGTATCAAGCAAATATTTCTACCTAGTGTCTTGTTCCTGCTCCACTGCAGGATATAAAATGCCTACATTTTACTGAAGGTAGTTTAGCCCTGTGGCAGACATAGAAACACAGATTGTAGGAATATTTTTTTAAATGGCGGGCTGGAGAGATAGTTTGGTGGTCTAAGCATCTGCCTGGCAAGCTCAGGAACCCAGGTTCCATCCCTAGTACTATGCTCCATGCTGGCCCTGGAACCTTGGAGGAGTTGTGCCTGCCGCTGCAACTCAGTATGATGGTGCATGCCTATAATTCTGACACTGGGGAGGCTGAAACAGGAGGATGACTATGTCTGAGCCATGTGGTGAGACTCTACCAAATAAATAAATACGTAAATTTTTAAAGTGGTATGCATGTCACTTGTAGGAATGTCCCATATATAACTGTGGGTGTATCCAATCTAGGCACATACGCAATCCTGGCAGTGAGTGTGAGTAGTGGTTGCAGAGTGAGTTGTTGGAGAACTCCACAACCACCTCCTTCACCTACTCCTCCCACCAATCAAGTAGTTCTTTCTATTGGAGCTCCACACCAGGCCACTTAGCACAACTTCCAAATATAGCAGAGATGGTATCAGGCCCCTGACAGATAGGCCCAGCTTGTTGGAGTCATACAAGAAAGTGGCAGTACACAAAGCCACAGAGGCTAATTTCAAAGCTGTGGATTTGCTGAAGCTCATAAAACAAGGGGTGAAAAAGACCACAAATAAGTGGTCTTCTCTCCCTTTATTTGAATTTCCAAGGATAAAAATGTACTGGCTTAGGTTAATAATCTACTTTGGACAAGGTGTCTGTCTTGGTTACTTTCTCTTGTTACTGAGACAAAATACTCCACCTCCCAAATTAAGTAAAGAAACGTTTGTTTAGCCCACAGTTAGTGGAGGGTTCAGTCTTTAATCAGCTGGCTCTGAGGCAGGGTGGTATGGCACAGGGGCAACAGTGCAAGGTGGCAGAGCACCGAGAAAGCAACAAAAGCTAAAAGGGGGAAGAGCAAGCCTCTTTTTCTCACTGTACTGAAAGCAAATTCCCCAGGGTGGGTGAAGCACTCATACCATTTCTATGCTCTACTCTAGCATAGGATGAGGATGGGCCCTGACTCCCTGGTAAGTCACTTAGTAAAACTTCTAACCTTCTCAAGTTGACACAATGTATAAATCACTGATTACAGTGTCTATACTTGGCACAATCATGGAATCTTTTTGGTGCGAGTCTCTACAAGGAATGCAGTCTCTTGGAGGGGCCCGTGACTGGTGAGTGTCATATTGTGAGGGGCTGACCATGAAACACCAGTTGCATATTGACTTAAAATTAGTGACAAATGTGTTTGTCTCCTCCACAGTATGACAAACATCACTGCAATAGCTTATTTATTTATTTATTTAGATAGCAGGAACTGAACTTAGGACCAAGCAGGTTCTGTGCCACTGAGCTGTATCCCCAGCCCCTCTTATTTATTCTAATAAAACCACTTTCTACAGGAATCTCCTGGGGCCTCCGTTCAGTGTGGAGACCAGTGCTAAGGACCATGCAACTCTTGCTTCTCTTTTTCAGAATACTAGTTCAACAATGGTCCTTCCACTGGTTCTAGCAGTAGTTTTCTAAATATTATGCTACACAGATGGTTCTACATGAAAACTCTAGTTTCTTGGGGATAGCTTTGATGTCCAAGTAAAATTCTCTTATTTTATTTTCCCTAAGTTAATTATTTTGAACCCAAGTGCGGGTTGTTTGGATTCACATCTGTGTTTATGGTTTTTAAAATGCATGATTGTTATCATTCTCACCACATTCCTTTGGTTACATGTGTGTCTCAGGAGCTTTTCTATGTTATACTGTCTCCTTATCTACCTACTGGTCTTCTGAACTGTATGATCATTGCTAGCTGTATAAATATGCTTTTTCTACCTTTTCCTAAGTTGTTGTAAGACAATGTCTAACTGGAAGGCTCCAGCAGAACAGCAAGTCACCACTGCTGCCTTTGTCCATTCACTCAGATGTATAAGAAAGCACTGACTAAATCACCACTCTACCCAACATCCAGTTGACATTTGCTAGCAGAGATTCCTTTCTGCTTTAGGTCAAAGAAACTGGTGGCCCCCATACTTCCAGTGTTCACGGGGAGGGGGTGCCTGTGCACTGAATCCAGAACTTACTCACAGCAAGCATGTAGTCTACCTCTGAGCTGTCTCCCCATTAGCATACTTTTTTTTTTTATCTGCTTAAGGGTCTATTATGCAAGAGATTATATCCACTAGCACTGGACAGTGTCTTCTTGACCACTGGAATTTCCATTTCTTTGCTGGCTCTTACCAAAGCCCTGTGAGTGTGTGCCTATATCCTGTGGCTCAGGAATCACCCAGCTGTATGGGCCCAAGCAGAGTTTGCTCCAGGGAAATGCTCAAAGGCCTGGCTGGGGAAAGCTCAGGCCTGACAGGTGGAGCATTGCAAGAGGAGTTCCCTTCACTAGGGGTCCTGGCCCCACATTGTAGCCATTCTCAAATTCACATACTGGAATAAAAAACAGCCCTCAATTTAATCTGCTGCTCCAGCCCCTGCAAGGACGCAGCTGGTGAGGGTGTGCTGCTCTATTCACAGCCAGTCCCTTCTCTCTAGCCTTGCAATAATTTTGTTGTCTTTGTTATTTTATATCCTGCGGTGACTTCCCTGAGTGCAGTGAGTGATTAATTTAGCTGGTGTCACAGGCTACAACATGTTGATATAAAGGAAAAAGAAAAAGAAAAGAGAGAGGGTGGTAGGGGTGGGAGGCTGCTAGGGCAAACACGTACAGAACACAAGCACCAGCTCTCGCACAAAGTGCCCCATTGGCCAAAGTGACCCTGTGACATTGTTTTTGTGAACATGTGTATGAACCTCTGAAAGGGTGAGTTCCGAAATTCAAAGGCCAACACTCTCCTAGGGCTTTCGCACTTCCCCCACTGCCTCTGAAACATCAATAGCTTCAGGAAATAATGAAAAACAAATCAGAAATAAAATCAGCACTTGAAAACTCATGTTATCTATGAAAAGGGCTTCTACCATTCAAATGCTAGTGTGCAACAGAGCAAGATTCAAGATCTTGTGTGAAAATAAACTTAAGAATGTTTTTGAAGTTCAAAGTCCCCTATTTAATCCTTGTGAAGGAAGGGTTGGATTACAAATGGGGAAAATTGTATGACAGAGAAGGGCTCATGTGGCTATAGATTTGGGAACCATCATATTGCTCTCCAGTTCTAGGTGGAAGAATGTTTACACCTATGATTGTCAGTAGTGGTGAGGGAGTTATCCAGAGGATAATTCCGTCTGCTGTACCCCATGCAAAGCAGTAGGGAAACTAATGGGAAAGGATTTCTTTTTATAATGGCTAAGCTGCTGATAGTGGGCCTATAAATCATCAAGAGTTTTTTCTGTCATACAATTTTCACCATTTGTAATCTAATTCTTCTTTCACAATTTTGGAATCTTGCTTTTAAACACTGTTGAGATGTAAGTCAAGAGGGAATCTTACATTTTGTTTTCACACTAAACCCAGATTTTGACAATTTTAAGGTGATTTTAAGAATAAGCTGTAACAGGGGACTTTCAGGTTAGCTCAGTGGCTTAAGCTCTTGCAATGACAATTCCAGTTAGACACATTGAATGGCAGTTCAATCCCCAGACCCACCCTTAAGGCAGCCTGAGCCAGCAAAAAAAAAAAAAAAAAAAAAAAAGTAAGCTATAACAATTTTAATGTAAAAGCAATATTTCTTCATTAAAGAAAATATTTTCTGAATAGTTAATTAAAATCCTACTACACAGGGCCAGTGGACTAAGTGTCTGCTTAGGCAAGCTCAGGGACTGGTGTTCAAACCCCAGTACTGCATGTCTCACCAGCCCCACCCATGCCAAACTGGTGACAGAGTCCAGGAGTGGTGGTGCAGGCCTGTAATCCCACCACTGCGGAGGCTGAAACAGGAGGATCAGTATGAGTCTGAGTTGCACAGTGGGACCCTAAAACCAAATACATAAATTAAAAAAACCCCACTACACAAAGTTTACCACTGTTAACTGTTTGGGATAATTTTCATAAATGCATACATGAGGATTTTATGTATATTTTAATACATATAAAATGAGATACTTCTGCATATCTTTGTTTATCACCTATACTTGTCAACTTCAATGTAACATTTAAGCCATTCAGTTATTTCTACATTATTTTAATGCTTGCACAAGATTTATTTAATGGAGGGTACAATAGTTTCATTTAAAAGTATAGAAAAAAAATACATAAATTCTTCCTGTTCAATAAAATCATTGTAAATAACAAATTCCGTGAGCAATCTTTCTATACAGTATTTTGTGTTTACAATTTGCATATAAATGCTTAACAATGGGTCAAAGAGAAATGTACATACCCAGATCTATTTTATTTACTTTAAAAATGTAAAACCATACATATTTTAAAGGACAACATAGTATTTTGTTGGACTTAGATATAACTATTTATATCACAAATATCCCTAGATTGTTTCCTAGTTTTTGTCTGGTTTTGGTTATTCTGTACAACACTGATGAACGTCACTGAAATCTTATTAGTATGTATGATTGTCTTTTCAGAACAACTCCCTTAAAAATTATACATTGCTAGCATGAATAGCATACACACTGTGCATCTTAAATACTAGTGATGTTCAGGAAACTAATGCTCAACAAAAATTTTAATAAACCTAAAAAATTTTGTCTAATTTATGTATAAAAATGAAATTTATTATTTTCATTTACTTTTCATGATTGAAATATTTTCATGTGTTGGATGTTTACTTCTGATATCCATTCCCATCTTATTTTTTCTAATTCATTTTTAAGAATATTTAATCAATATTAACTTGTGATCTATTATTTATCTGCAAGTATTTCTAATTTTATTTGTCTTTCAACTTTATGCTATTGTTAACCAAGTCAGAGATCACACTTTTGTACTTGAACTGTTTGATTCTTCTGTTTTTATTATGTTGTTTCTCAATGCAAGCTTATAAAAAGTTACCTCCATCTTATTTTAGAAACTTAATGACTTCATTTTTCATATTTGACTCATCCAGGAATTACTTGGAGGCATCCAGCTTTATTCTAAATGCTCAGCTAGTATGTCAAGACAATTTATTAAGAACTCTTTCCCTAATAACTGGAAAGGCTACATTCATATACGTTAAATTACATATGCTTTAGGATTCGTTGAAGAAATAATATATGCACATGTTTTAGAAAAGGACACAAGCATCAGAAAGCATATACAAGCTCCAGCTTAGGCAGAACACAGTGGCCTGGGTTCTATCCCTGACCTCTCGTGCTGGTCCCACTCCTGGGGTGCACTGAGATGGCGACTGAGACGGGGTGTAGTGGTGCATGCCTGTAATCCCAGCACTTGGTAGGCTGAAAACAGGAGAATCACTATGAGTCTGATTTGTGTAGTGAGACCCTGAAGACTCATCCTGTTCTAAAATGCAAAAGAAAGAAAGAAAGAAAGAGATGAAAGAAAAGAAAGAAAGAAAGAAAGAAAGAAAGAAAGAAAAAAAGAAAGAAAGAAAATGGAAAAGCATATACAACAAGTTCTTTTCTTATCACCAATTTCTAAGAGTTCCTCAGCTCCCCTTCTTAGGGACAACTTTTTGCTAGAACTACAATAGCACAGAGAAACAAAGATAAGAATTGTGTGTGTGTGTGTGTATAGATGTGTATGAGTAGATAATACATATATATTCATGTATGTCTTGTAAACTCTTATATATACATCTTACCTTTACAAAAAATTATAGTATACCTTAGATATTGCTTGGCGCCTAGATAGTCTACATTTCCAAACTAAATGCCGTATCTTGGACTTCCTTATAAGATAAACATTAATTCTTCTTTATAACTGTGTAACATTTCCTTCTACCCATGTAGCACAATTTATTTAAATAATCCACTCATGTGTTGTCAAAGTTTTTAGTCTTTGTTATCACCAACTATGCTATAAGGAACATTTCTCCTTCTGTATAATTTTGCGTGTGTATGAATACAATATGGGACAAATTCCCCAGAGGACCAGCCTCTGGGCCCAAATGGAACATGTCTTTTACATATGGTAGTTACTGCCAAGTTGTGTCCTCTGAATTATTAATGAACATTATTGACGTTGCCTCATAATGTTTTCAAACTAAACATTTAAGGATGTTACATATTGGATGAATGGTGGTAGATACCTGTAATTACAGGTATTGGGAGGCTATGGCAGGAAGATCATCGTGAGTTTGAGACCAGCTCAGGCTACAAAGTGAGCTCAGGGCCAGCCTGAGCAGCACAGTGAGACCCTGTCTCAAAAAAGACAAAAATAGGAAAAAAATTATAAAATTCTTAAATTAATCTCTTTTATCATTAATGAGACTGAGAATATTTTCATGTATTTATGAACCCTCTAGGCACCCCAAAGACCCATTCCAAAACTAAGCATCTGAGATAAACATGCACTTCTCAGATGAAGAAATATAAGTGACAAATAAATATATGAAAAACTGTTCAACATCATTGGAAATTCAAGAGATATAAATTAAAACAACACTAAGATTCATCTCACCCCAGAAAAAATAGCTAACATCAAGAAAACAGTCAATAATAAGTGTTGAAGGGGCTGTGGAGAAAGTGGAACCATTTTCCACTGCTGGTGGGAGTTGCTGCAACTCCTGTAGAAGCCAGAGTGTAGATTCCTCAACACTAGGGTTAGAGGTCTCCTTTGATCCACCTATTCCCCTTCTGGGTATCACCCCAGAAGAACTAAAATCATCATGCCATGGTGATACATGTGCACCTATGTTAATAGCTCAATCTCGGAAACAACCCAAACATCCATGGTTTCTTTCTCGCTTAAAAAGTCATACACTACATTGAAAACATAAACAAACCTCAAATTTATTTCTACTATTGCTCCATTTTCATTTCTTTATGTTTAAATCTCTGATTCATATTGAATCTTATTGTCTGGAGGATTTAAAAAAATTTTTTTTTATTTTAGAGAAGGGTGTACGGGGTGTTCAGAGTCTCACTACTAGATTGTGCGTATAGTGATTTGCCTGTTTACAGCCTCCCAAGAGCTGGGATTATGCCCAGTCTCAGCATGCCCCGAGGGTCTCAGCATGCTCTGAGGGTGAGGCAGGCCTGGCAGGCCTGATGATCCGCCCCCTGGCACCTGTGCCTGCTTCCAGGTGCTTCAATCTACTAAGCTATTTGACCAGCCCTTGGAGAAAATTTAGTAATAACAGTTTTATGACTTTCCCAGAGGTCTAGCTAGCTTTTCTAAAACCATTTATTGGGAAATACATTTCCTATTGATTTTAACCAATGACTTCTTCATGTAAGAAAGTTCTCTATGTTTGGACTGTTTGTGGACTCTCTATTGTTTTATTGCTGTTTCTATAGTGATATTGTGCAGTTTTATTTATTTTAGTTTAATAATGCACTTTAATATATGGTATGATAAGTTTCTCTCAATAGTCCTTTCCTACTTGTTTTCACCACCCTTGACAAATGTCAAAATAAACAAGTAATGCACCAATAAGACAAAACGAACACAGTAGGATTTTTATTGAGATGCATATATTTATATATTGAGTTAGGGATAATTTTCACAACCACATCATTGAATCTTCTTGCTTGCTCCTGTTCTCTGTATAACCGTTAGTAGTTTTTGAAGTTTCATCATTTATTTCCTATACATTTGTTAGTGAGTCTCCTATGAGATAAGTCATGGTCTCGCTTCTGTTCTCAATGGGGTGATTTCTTCCACTACGTTTTTTTTTTTTTAAACTCTTATCTATTTAAAGCAAACTTGAAGGAAATTTTTCCCTGCTTCAGTATTGATGTTCTTATTTTTTTTTATTTTTTATTTTATTTTATTTTATTTTATTTATTTATTTATTTATTTTTGTCTTTTTGAGACAGGGTCTCACTGTGCAGTTCAGGGTAGCCTTGAGCTCACTTTTGTAGCTCAGGCTTGTCTGGAACTCGCACCGATCCTCCTGCCTCAGCCTCCCAAGTGCTGGGATTACAGGCGTGCGCCACCACGCCCAGCTGATGTTCTTAATTTTAAAGAGAATTCATATTTACAAACACCACATTTCAAAAAGTTGTGCCTAAGACCCAAACCAACTGGTGTAAAGCGATGAAAAATTATAGGAAATCCTTAGCAAGCAAACTGTTAAAATGCACATAATGACAATCAATTTAGTCTTCAGGTAACTGTGCAGTTTTAAGGGGTTTTATAATTTAAAATAAAAGCAGTGGGTAGTATCTTTCTTAGCAAAGGACAGTAACTTAATAAGAATCAATGCTGGTGACCAACACACTGTGAATACTATGTCATGGTTCCTGCCCCTTCTTCCCCTGCTTCCTGTCTGTGTCAAAGAGGCTTTCTCTTAATGCATTCAAAAGTGCTATTTTGGGACTCGAGTCACCTTTCTCTCCTTGTGTCTCGACAACAGACGCAATCCATCAACCTCCTATCATACACAAGGGAAAACTATCCACTTTCTAAGATAGTGGGGCAGTCACTGGTGCTCTGTGTTATCATAAAGGCTGAACCAAGGTTCTCTGATGTTTCTGAGTGTGAATTTTTAGCTACCCCCAATGCTCACATTTAGGGAGCTAACCAGCTCAATCTGAAAAGTTTTAGATTGCTTAATTTTAGAAGTGTGGGGAGACCTGAAGATAGAATTCATATGAACCAATGCATAATGATCATATTATGGGACAAAAAGAATATACCCTGAGCCTAATGTATATAGTAAGTCATATTAATAACTGAAGTAATAGATGCTGATTTGGCATGAAATCATAAGCATCCTTCATGCCCACTCTTGCATGAGATGGGCTACAGCTAAAGAGAATCTTACAATTACACAACTAGGTAGGGTAGCTGGTCATACAGATAAATCTTAAGAAAAACATCCTGCATAATTATTCTTCATGGGGGGGAGAACACGTTACCTTTAACCAGAAGTCAGACACCTTCTCTCTTAAGATACAGATACCCCACTATGAATTTACAATGATCTATTTCCCAAGATGTAGGAGGATTGAATAAGTGTATGAATAAATCAGAATGTCCCCTGAGTGACAGAATCACGTGGCTGCATGTGTATCCAACATCTTCACTAACTTTAACAAGACCAAAACAAGTATTTCTTCCCCAAAGCCTGTGCCTCCCACAGTATCCTCAATCAGGAGATTCCCTTTATGCTCCATGCCTTTGTTTCTCATAGCCCATATCTTATTTGTCAGCAAACCTGAGTAGCTCTACTTTCAAACTCTCTCTGAGACCCATCGCTCCTCGCATATCTACTGCTACCCTTGGGGACCAACTTACACCATCTTCATCTTGCACAGCTGCACTGGCCTCTTAATGATACTGTTCCTGACAAGAGGTCAGACTGACCCCAGTAAGAACTAAAGAGTAGGTCATTCTTTTCTCAAAAGCCTCCAATTGCTCTTCTTTATACTCAGAATAAAAGCCAAGGTACCCATCGTGCCCTAGAGAACCCCAGGTTTCTGGCCTCCGTCACATCTCCATGGCTTGCAGTCCTTCCCTCAGTACAATTTGCCATCTGGCCACCTTGCTGCACTGAGAGAGCCTAAACACACCAGGCAGCTTCCCTTGGCACCACTGCACCCCTGACTAGCACGTTCTTCCCCTCAGACTCACAAGGCCGCTGCTGCCTCACCAATCAAGACCTTTCCTTACAAGGCATGTTATCCGTGGGTCCTTCTGTGGACACATTGTTAAAAATTACTTTCCCTCCCTGCCACTTCTGCCCCCCATTCCATTCCTTATCATTCTCAAGTTTTAGCACTAGCAAAAGCCCACATTTTACTTCATTATTTATTGATCTCTGAAGTATAATGTATGTTTTACAAGGCAAGAATTGTTCATTTGTCGTAGAAGAGTGCCTGGAAATGCAAATAAGGGAATTTTTAGTTATGCAAATAAAGAAAGAATGGGTATTTGAGGGGAAGAAATGATAGAACAACCAACAGGAAAATTTAATAAGATACTTATGTTTACTTCTTAAGTATTTGAAGGGCTTGCCTGTAGAAACATACACTGACTTTTTGTTTTGTTTTGTTTTGTGGGGGAGCCTTGAGCATAGGATCTTTTTTCATTTTTTAATTACTTTTAATAAGAAATAATAATGAGACAGTTTCACAACATGTTAATAGGACAGCCATAATAATACAGTACACACTGTTGTCTTCATAGTAGTTGTTCCAAGTACAAGATGCAGACATAATAACTTTTCCAAACACTATTGGTACAAAAATACACTGACATGTTTTTATCCTTTGTAAGACATCTAATTCTTGAATTATGGACTATCAGCAACTTCACCTTCAACTTATTTTATTAATCCTTCAAGATTATGAAATGCAAGAGATAATAGGTCTGTGCAGTTCAAAGTTTAACTGAAGACTCCACAACTTCCCTTAGAGTTACATCATTGAAAAGGATACTATTGTCCACGCTTGTATTTTTCAGTGGAGTGAGGGGCTGGGGAAGGCTTTCATTGAATTAGTTTTAAGAAACTAGAACCCTTCCCCCCAAGAAAGACCCAGTCAAAAAATGGGCAACTGTCCCAGCACTCGGGAGGCTGAGGCAGGAGGATCAGTGCGAGTTTGAGACCAGCCTGGGCTACAAAAGTGAACTCAAGGCCAGCCTCAACTGCATAACGAGACCCTGTCTCAAAAAGACAAAAAAAAAAAAAAAAAATTGGGCAACTGAAATGAACAGACACGGTTATGGCAGTATAATTCGCAGTAACTAAGCCGTAGAAGCAACCAGTATGCTGTTAACTGATGAGTGGAGTAGGAAAATGTACTTACAAGTGAGGGAGTACTATTTTGTCATAAAGAAGAACAAACTTGAGTAATATATAAGAAATCAATGCTTCTAGAGACCATAATATTAGGTGAAATAAATAAAACTCACAAACTTAAAGATTTTATGTCTTATATGAGAAATCTAAAATAGAAATAAAAAGCAAAATAAAAGAAATGACAGGAAATAGCTCTTTGCGTGTGGCAAAGGACTAAGAGAAGGAGAAACATGAAAGAAAGGGAAGAGCTAGAATTAATCTATGTCATGTACTTGCACCAACTTCCCACAGGGAATGGGAGTGCTATGTACTGTAAAAACTTAAAAAAAATAAATATGGGGGCCAGGGAGAGAGCTTAGTGGAATAAGTGCTTATCCAGCAAGTACAAGGTCCTGAGTTTCATCCCTGACACCACCAGAAAAATAAATAAATAAATAAATAAATAAATAAATAAATACATAAATACATAAATACATAATGTGATGCTGTTAATAATAAAAATCAAAAGTGTTGTAGTTTAATCTGGTTCAATTTAAGTCAACCAAAAAGGGGACAGATTTTAACCTGGCCAGAAGCACTTAGTATCCTTTCCAGTGGTATTACTTCTCACAAAAAGAGAGATCAGACTGATGTAAGCTAGGCATTTACCTGGTGGTGCAGTGTAGTGAGTAGGACCTAGAAGGGTGCAGGCCACAGGATTGTTAGCTCTCTGCTCATTTGCTATATCATGTGAGCAGATCATCTTGGTCACTTGATATTTTACATCTTGTTCTTTTTGTTGATACCATCATCTACTTATAATAACACACCTGAAAGTGAATTTTTATTAAAAACTAATTAATATTCACTACATATACTGATGTCATAAATATTTATCCATTTGGGTTTTTATTTAATATTACCCCTCACTTATTAATTCATTTTGTAATTGAGCCTCTAAAGATTAGAAAACAAACAAACCATACATAAAGCCAGGTTACACTTTTCACAAGTCAGATTATTTTTAATATCTAAAACAGTGAATGATACCTACATTAGCAAAAATAAACTTTACTCTAAAAGAAGTTGATGAAGTCAGATGAGAGCACAAAAAGTTTGGAGAGGGTAGCCTGAGATTACATCAACACCACTCAATTTACAAGTACTATGATTTGTAGGTGTGAGTAAATGCATATATATGCAAGCTTTTATTAAATCTTATTTAGATTTTTCCTTATCCATGAGACTGTTTACCTCATTTGCTAGTTCAGTGCCACCATAACAGCAAGAAAGTTCTGCTTCATCAACCACGGAGGGTGGTCTACTTATACTGCATTAGAAATACTTAAACATGAATAGTGTGTAAAATAGAACACTCTGTACAAGTACATTTCCCAGTTCATTGGTCAGTAAGTCATTCTTTAAAACAAGTGCTCTCTGAAGATGTACAACATTGGATGGGAGTAAGGAGATGTAAATGTGAAACGCAGCTAATGAGAATGTCTTTTGTTCCTCTCCAGCTTGTTGGAGGAGATAAGAAGAAACATTCACCCAAGCATCAGAGCTCTGCGTTTGGTTTTTTTCTGTCATTATTTGAGCTACATTTCAAAATATTGTGCAAAAGAGAAATATGTGAGTAGTGAGTCTCATCCCGGGTGGGATCTCCATGACACAGGTGGTGTCTCGGAATTCTGCTGTGTCCAGTGCCATCTGTCAGATTCCTTCATCCTAAGGCTGAGCTCTGGCTCTCAGGCAGCCCACCTCTGCTCATTGCTGAATGCCACCATTCCTTGTCTTGTAGTTAAGAGTAGAGAGACTGAATGTTTGAGCTTACAGGCTAGTGTAGTATTTTCACTCTGCCAGATTTTGAAATTATTTTAATGTGGAGCAAGTAGTATTTTAAGTGAAATATTATAGGACAAAAAATATCAGAGGATGCTGTTAGAAATAAGAGCAAGATTTATTCAACAAGTTCTAGATGCATGTTGGATATTGATATGAAATTGTTCACTCAACATAAGTAAACCCAAAGGATTTCAAGCCCATTTATGACAAACTGCATTCGTTCACCAATATCTGCAGTTTCCTCTCCACCAGTGGAATACCTACCTCATACTTCTGCTATATTGCTTACGTGAACCTACAGGACTCATATAGAGCCAAGGAAACATGAACATTTTAAGATATGCTCCTTTCAGACTGCCCATGAAAACTCCCCCAGAATGATCCTTCCTTTTTGCCGCATGTAGCTGAACTGAAAAGATTGGGAGGAAGACAGCCACAAGGTGAGAGGATCCTGAATCCTTAAATGTGCATTTGGGAAGCTGCTCACTGATCAGCTCACACTGGGTCAGGGGCAAAAATAAACCTTTTATATTAAGCTTCTGACACTGGCACTTGGGATCTCTTGCTCTCTCGCTCTCTCTTGTACTTTAGAGAAGGATAGGTCTACAGTGTCTACACAGCATGGACTGTAGTGATTCTCCTGTTTTCGCCCTGGGGGCAGGGCCAGTATGGCAAGCTTGGGATGGAACCTCCAAACCCCCGCGTCTGCCTAAGCAGGAGCTTTAATCATCTGAGCTATCTGGCCAACCTGTAGGACCTGGCTTGTGTAGCAGCTTGTTTTACATTCTTTATTGCAGGACTGACAAAAGAGGGAAATCCAAAGTGAGGTGTCCTACTCTCCTCATCTCTGCTCTTGCTACAGCTCTTTAACACACAGCACCCAAAGAATACTAAGTTCAGTACTCAGAACCTGTGTGGAAGTCAGCTTTTTTCCCAGTTTAGTTTCACTTCTGTATTTTAACTATGACTGAATCTAATTGGCCCTTGGGTTTTTACCTGATTATATTCATACTCTTGGCTCAGTGTACTTTATATTTGGGTCACATTGAGCTACTCAGACCTATGCTATGGTCAGTCATTGCCCCAAAACTGCCTATAGATCTCTGAACATTATCTGGAATCTAACATGAAACCAGTTCATAATAAACTAAGTTGAGATAAGATATTGTAATGTACATGAAGTACATTAGGGTATTATGATTCTAAGAAAGGAATTTGAATAATTAATAGCAATAAGGGACAATAGTAAACACTATCTTCAGGCATTGTGCTATATTCTTTTAAATTTTATTTTATTTTATTTATTTATTTATTTTTTGTCTTTTTTTTTTTTTTTTTTTTTTTTTTTTTTTTTTTTTTTTTTTTTTTTTTTTTTTTTTTTTTTTTTTTTTTTTTTTGAGGCAGGGTCTCGCTATGCAGTTGAGGCTGGCCTTAAGCTCACTTTTGTAGCCCAGGCTGGTCTCAAACTTGCACCAATCCTCCTGCCTCAGCCTCCCGAGTGCTGGGATTACAGGCGTGAGCCACCATGCCCGGCTTTTATTTTATTTTAAATAGTAAAAACAAAAACAAAGGCAAATACTTCTAATCTGTTCCATTGATCCTCAAGTCTTTTTTTTTTTTTTTTTTTTTTTTTTTTTTTTTTTTTTTTTTTTTTTTTTTTTTTTTTTTTTTTTTTTTTTTTTTTTTTTGCCAGTACCATGCTGATTTTATCATGGTAGCTTTGTAGTATTATTTCAAGTCAGGAATTGTAATGCTTCCTGCCTTGCCTTTGGTGCCCATGACTGCCTTTGCTATTCTAAGTCTTTTATGGTTCCAAATAAGTTTTAAGATATTTTCTCTAGATCTGTGAGATACATTGATGGTATTTTGATAGGGATTGGGTTAAAGCTGTATAACAATTTTGGAAGTATGGCTATTTTCACAAGGTTAATTCTTCCTATCCATGAGCAAGGAATATCTTCTCATTTTCTGAAATCCTATTTGATCTCTTTTTTCAGAGTATTGTAATTTTCATTGTATAAATCTTTTACTTCCTTTGCTGGATTAACTCTTAAGTATTTCTTTTATTTTTGGATGCTATTGTGAAAGCTATATTTTCTTTAATTTCTCTGTCAGTCAGTTTGTTATATTATACATTTTATACATGTATTATTCCTAATTCTCACAAAAGTCCAATAAAGTAGTTATTACTATACTTATTAAAATATAAAATGATGTTCAGAGAGATTAGAAAATCCTTTGTAATTCACACTGCTAAAACTGTGCCCAAGTCAGAATTTAAACTCACGTTTGTCTGATAATCAATTCATGCTTCTTTTCTTTTTTGTTCTATTTTTTCTTAAAAATTTTATGTATTTGGTACAGAGTCTCACTATGCAGCTCGGACCTGTAGTGGTCCTCCCGCTTTCAGCCTCCCCAGTGCTGGGATTACAGGTGTGCATTATCATGCCCGGACTTGGTGCGAGCTCAGTGCGCTCGAGGGCAGGGCTAGCCCAGCATGTGGTGCTGAAGATCAAACTCTGGTCCCTGTGCTTCTGTAAGCAGGCACTTAATCTGATGAGCTATCTCACTGGCCCTTTTCACTTTTTTAAAATGATCTTTTTTAAATGACAAAAAGAATATTCTCAAATTTAGACTTTTATAAGTTGAAAATTTTGGGAGCTTTCAGATCACCTTACAGAAGAAGGAACTTGATTGTACTGAGTCACCCTGACCTTTGAATTCCCTTGTGATTAGTCCAAAACTAAAGACATCAGAACTAAACCAAACAGCTCAAAATGGAGATGATAGCTACCCTTCATTGCCCAGGTATAAAAGGAATCCTATGCTACCAACTAAGAAATGTGTCCAGCACATTACTCTAATGCTAGATCAAATAGCTGGAAACTAACAGCAATAAATGAGGGCATATGGGAGTTTACTTCAGTATAAAAAGAACTAGCTGGTGTGTTGTCTTCAGAAATAAAATGTAGACCTTTGGACATAAAAAGGGGGTGCTCTGAATGACTCACTGAGAAGTGGAAAGAAAATCCTGAATTTCTCATAGCATAGTAATTTAATTTTAATCTAAGTAGCTTACAGGTAGGCCAGTGCTGACGCTCTCATTCCTTCCACAGGCCACACGTTACAAACAGCACACACAACCTGCCTTGAGGGAGGATGAGAGCGCACGGCACAGCCAGGCTAAGCACTGCCATTATTTACTAGGTCATTTTGCAAACCATTTCCCTGGACAAAGCCCTGTTTGGGTGGATTTGTATGTTATTTATCTGGTTTTAGCAAAATTAATCTTTTTAAAAAAGCCCAGACACTGTGGCTTAAAATCTTCTTACAAAGAATTTAAATGCTAAAGATAATCCTTGTAAGGTAAACACAGGCAAGCGAGAAGAAAACAATGGGCTAACCTTTATTCTATTTTTTTTTTATTCCAACAGCACCACAAGGTTAAAACAATGATAATTTAGCCAGATGTAACAGAAGTCATCAAGAGTCCTTAAGTTGTAGGTTTTCCCAGTCACTGATGGTGAGCCTCAAGCCGAGTGAGTGTATGGTGTACCTTGAGATGTACCTAACTGATTACTGAGCTATGCATAATTTATAAAATAAACTAGGGATTCTGTGCAGTGATTTTGTTGTTAGCCAGTAAAATTGGACCAAAAACTTTCTGTCAAAGACTTTGATCCAGTGCACTCTAGGGCACTTCACAATGCAGAAGGCATAAGCAGGTACAGAGCAGCTGGACCTGGATAATCGTGGGGAAGGCTGGCCACTTTGCACCTCTGCGTCCCACCAACCGCATCTCCAGAGTTGAGCTCGTGTAGCCCTAATTACCTTCATAAACACAGGAGAACTCATTTTCAGCTGCCTGGGACTCTGCTGGGCAAACTTTGCTTTTCATCAAACTTGCTGTTCTCCATCAAGCGTGGCTGGAATGATTTGGTCTTGATTTGGATTCAGAAGCTTCATTCACACAGCTCTGAGCAAAATTTAATCAAAATATTTACCTCAATAATTTGGCCTAAATTTCCTTAAATTAACTAAGGCAAACTGCTCACCCAGGTTATGATAGAAAGCCCTAGAGCAGGGCAGAGCTGTGAAAAAAGGGGGACTGTCAGGAGGGGGAAGCCACACGCCGAGGAGAGGCAGTCAAAAGTGTATACAACATTTATTAGCTAAGTACCACGAAAAGCATTCTAATCAGCTAGTTTCCTCTCATTAAATGTTAATTAGTTCATATAAGCTTCCTGCATAGGAAAGTATCAGATACTTAGCACGCATTAGGAAAGAGACAAGTCACACAGGGAGTCTTGGAGACAACAGACAGAGCAAGGACGTTGTTATATCACCGGGTGACATTTCTGTTTGAAGGCATATGTGTGCTCCTTAAGGGGAACCTGGAAGATCTGCCAGAAACAAACATAGACTACAATTTTCATTCTAGTGAGGAGTCTCTGAAATAACATTCACCAAGTTTTTAAAGAAACACTCAGTGCGATTAACTCCTGAACCAAATGCTATGACTGTATTGAGATATGTTCGCTCACACCATTTAAAACCACAGAACAAAATAATCCTATCACATTAAATGGCTTGCTACCCAGATTGCTTTTAGTATAACAACAATCTTATAAGCCACCCTGGTAAAAAGTTTTGAAAGTAGAAGAACAACACTCAAGGGTTTAGTGGACTTTGAATCCCTAAGTGATTTAGGAATACATCATGGGATCATAGAGGTTTGGGGCTAGATGACAAGAAAATTTCCTGAGCTCACATAAGCCAGCCCTCCTGGACAGCTTCTCCCTACCCCTGGCAGCCCATTCTCTGACTCACTATTCCCTACCCCATGAGCTAACTAAATGTCATGAATCTTATCCCAAAAAAATTAGAAGCACTGGTCTCACAGATGAAGACACAGCCACCCAGGTTGATGACATGGCATACCCCTAATGCATGTCTTCCTAAGAGAAAAACAGAATTTGGACAAAGATATGGTTCTATAGGGACTCTGTCTTACTGGCACACCCCTTTTGCCTTGAACTGTACTGCCATTTCTGTATAAACTGATGACACAATAATCACCTTTTGACACAAATTGACAAAGGCCACAATGCAGAATGGGCCAACGTTTTGGCAACAGGAGAATTGATTTATTTTTCAAAAAATGATTGTTGAACTTTTATGGAGTTATTATTTGATAGACACAGATATTTACAATAGTACCATCTAATTTTTATAATAGCCCTTTGAAGTATTTATGGCCATATTATCTTGAGGATGGAAAAACTGAGGTACAGAGAGATAAACTCATGGAAAATGTATCGAGATAGTTCCTAATGATCAACCTCCCTTCCAGGCATTTGAACACTGTGTACTTCTCTTCCTTTGGTTGTGAACTGAATTGAATGACCCATGTCAAACAATTCAAGGAATGAGATATCACTTCCATAATTAGATTTTAAAAGATGTGCCATCTGGCTTACTAGGAGAATCTTTTTCTGCTGACTTTGATGACATCCATGGGGAAATATCTGAGGACAGTCTCCAGCCAATAGCCAGTGAGTGAGCTCTTAGTCTATTGGCACAGAGGAACAGCACCCTGGCAACAGCATGAGAATGAGTTTGGACACAGATCCCTCCCAGTCAAGCCTTCAGGTGAGTCACAGCTCATGTACTACTGCTTAGATTAATGACACAGAAGACATAGCTAAGTCACGCTGAATTCCTAATCCACTGTTTATTACCAAAATTGTGAGGTAATAACCACTTTTCAGAAAATAAGATCTTATTTTGGGGGAAAGAGGAAGCTTAATGTTGGAGTATCTTGCTAGGAACAAAGATAACTAATACCCTTGTTCAAGACCAGACATCTAGTAACAGAGACAGGCTTTGAACTCAGGTACCGTGGTTCCTGGTTCTGATTTTAGTCACTGATCTCATGTTGCCCCTGGGCAGGCATGCCATCTTCCTCATGATGATCACCATAGCTATCATTACCCCATAATCATTCTCACTGTCACCAACTCATTAGCATAACAGTACCATCATCACCATGACTATTATGATATAATTTATTTCACTTAATCCTTAAAATATCTTTCAACTTTGCACCTAAAAAGTACCCCTCTTGGGCCTGGCAGGATGGCTCAGTGGTCTAAAGAGCCTGCTTAGGAAAGCTTGGGCAGCTACAGGGACCGCAGTTCGATCCCCAGCACCACATGCTGCGCTAGCCGTGGGGGCAGGCTGAGCCAGCCATAAAAATAAAAACAAAAGTTCTGAAACAAGAAAATAAAATTTAAAATTTCTAAAAAAAAATAATTAAAAAAATACCCCTCTCACACTCAGATGACATAAGCTTATTCAGGGTATAGTAGGAAATTTAAAGTGTGATCCAGTTAACTGAAAAGCTGATGCTCTTTTCATCAAACTTTGATTCTCTGCGACCCCAAAGAGGTATCCAGCCAGTTAATTACGCTGTGAAAAACAATTCCTTCTAACGTTGAAGTAAAATTTAAAACAATTTATTAGTAAATCATTGATAACAAAATCCAATCATTGTAGACTTTTATAACTCTACGACAGCTAACAAATTCCATGGAGTGTTTCAGGATTTAGAATGGAGGAATATCAGGGTAACCTGGAGGGCAGAAAAAATACGTTATCACAGTATATATAGCACTTCTTCTTAGCAAATATGACAAAGTACAAAGTACTATATAAACTAAAGTAACATCATTTACATGATTTTAAGTTCCGTCCAAGGATAAAAATTATAAAATCTGACCTAATATAATAAGTTATATATAAAATTTCGAATGATTCCCTACTGTCTACTGTGCACTAGATGAGAATGCTCACACCCCAAGTCCTACTGTAGCCCAGTTGTAGCTTCAGCATAACCGAAGTCCAACTGTGTTATTCCAGGACCTTGAATCAGAGCCTTGGAACTTTGCTATGAACTATGCACATCAGCTAGCACAATCTAAAAAAAAATTTCTTAAGAGCAAAAAGGTGAGAATTAAAGGAAGAAGACAAAAAAGAAAGAGAAGGAGAGCAGAAGGGACACAGAAAGGGGCAGAAGACAATTTTGCTCCTGACTCTAGTAAAGAAGACTAAAATTCAATAAAATATTCCAAGTGCAGCACAAGTGAGTCACTAAGTATTATGACAGACTTTTTGATAACAAAGTTCCATGTGTGAATTAAAGAGAAAGAGAGCAGGTTTCCTGGATACATAGTGCATCAAATATTCAATCACAAGCCATATACTCTGCTCCTTCTCTATGCATTGCTCTCGTGGTCCTACAATACCCTCCAATTTTGCCTTCCTAGTTTTGGAGCTGTTGAACCACAACTAAAAAAAGTGCTATGTATGTTTTTTGAGCAACTAAGAATTCTGCTAAGTCTGGTGAAGTAGAATAATGAACTACATTTTACAATGCCACTCACTGTGTTCTTGCAATATATTTGTGAATAGCTGGGAAGACAAGGCACACATAGAACCTTCCAAATAATGGATGAGCAATAAAGATTACTTAAATATAGTATTCAAGTCCACTTTGTAGACAGGGCTATTGACATGATCCAGTATACTGTCATTTGATTAACCGTGCTTTGCAGGGTGTGGGTTCCTCTATTTCTATATTGAATCTCTGAGCTGCTGTTGAGTAGGCCAGTATTATGGCTATTGTTTTGGCAGGGTCGATAGCCTTCACCTTCTGAAGTCACTCCTACCTCACTGCATCAGAATAAGAGAAAAAGGAAAATGACCTTGGCAGAGTAGTGTTTGTTTTGTTTTTAACTCAACAGGACAGAAACTTTGTTGGAAGAGGAAATAATAGGATTGCTGCCCAAATTCTGAGGGGAAGCTCTGGAAAGTACCATAGGAACCTGCCACTGTACTTCCTACATCAAAGTTATGCAGAAATGGCTAAATTGCAGCTTTGTCATTTCTCAGTAGCTTCCTTTCATTTTCTTTATAATTTGCCTGTGAATAGCTATTTAAAACAATGTACTCAGGGCTATATGACAAAGAAAGCAAATATTGCTTTTAATCGTTTTGTTTTCTTTTTCCTCGCAAAACTTCTGGTATTTAAGCCCTAAATATTTCTCTCCTCCGAGCAAAGCATCTCCTGTTCTCTCCCCATAAGATAGCTTCTCTGCCTTTCAGGCCAAAGACCATTTTGTGGCATGTTCGGAAACTTCTCTGGATAGGAACAGATCCAGAAAGATGACCTAGGGATGCCTGAGGAGCCACTGAGGTGTGCAGAGCTGCCTGCTCCTTCACTAAATGTTCCCAGATGACTCTGCTTTTCCAGTTCTCAAGTCTGTTTTCTATTATTTTCTGCCTCCTCTCTGCTGCCAATTTGTTGTGCCTACTTCATTTCCCACAAACTCTGACCCACAAAATGTGTCTCCTAAAAATCAATTTTTTTGTTTTTTGGAAATCAGAAATAGCTCGACTCTTAGCCATCACTATTCTCTTTCTGACCTGAGAGTTTAAAGCACAAATGCAATGTGACTCCTTACTAAGTATTCCAAGGGACTAAAGAGATGCTGTTGTAGAAGATATAAAACAGAAGATTAAACTAAATCTAAGCAGCATTTGTAATGATAGTCACAGTCTATATTTAACATTTTTATTTCAGAAATTGATTTCTCATTTGCCCAAAGTCCTGGAAACAGCCAGATTGATCAGAGGCACTTTTTTCCTGTGTCACATTTGCCTGATTTTATTGAATTTCCTTTTCTTAAATGAATCATGAGGGTTGAGTTAAATGTTAAATATCGGTGTTTATGTAGGGAGTATATGTGTTTGTTTTTGCTTCAATTAAGGTAAAGCTGACTGATCTTTGTGCCGCTGAACCTTGTGCTTGTTAATGGCATAGTTCTCCCACCTAGCAAAACACTCTGGTGAAACCCACCCTGCTGTATCGTAAGTGCAGAGAAAGAAAAAGCACATGATGGTGGTCATCTCTTGGGTGGCATTTGCCACAAGAACATGGGTTCTGGAAACCCATGGAAGATTAGCACCTAGGAGGTATCACAACATGATGGTGTGTGTTGCTTCTGTTTCTATATAAATGCACATGCTAAGGTCATAGTGATGAAATAATTGTATCAAAAATTCTATGTTCAGAAAAAACTTATTCCAAGTCTGGGAATCCAGTTACAAGTTGGTGATGATAACAGCATTCTGGGAGGCTAAGAAAGGAGGATCTCAGGTTCAAGCTCAATCCAGGCAACATGGAGACTTAGAGAAACACTGTCTCAAAAAAAAAATACTGGAGATTTAGTTTTAGCTCAGTGCAAAGGCTCTGAGTTCAATATTCACTACTGAGAGAGAGAGAGAGAGAGAGAGAGAGAGAGAGAGAGAGAGAGAGAGAGAGAGAAATGCGATTCTGATGATGTGCTGAAGATCTGTAGAATCAATTTCCTGGAATTGGAATCATAGAAATCTGTGCTTTTAAAATACCTTTCCATGTTTCCATCCCTGTATCCTACTCCAGTGGCACCACTTGGGAATCTTGCTCCAGAAGCCATTAATCCAGCACCTTAGAACTATGTGCACATTCTGTCCAAGATTCCTGGGACAGAAGGCTTTATACTGTGCTTGGATACATCCGTAAATCAAAAACTATCTATATTGTCAGGTAATCTGTGTCATAAGTCAGCTGATGCCACAAGAAAAGTCTTGCCCCAAAGGAGTCAGTGTCTACCTTCTTGTAATACTGTCCCATTCATTTAGATCCTGAAAGTACATACAATGATTCTTAAATACATAACAGTTCTTCAAGTATGCCACTCTGGCGTAAGTAAAAAAAATCAATCCTCAGACCTCCTTCTTCTCTGTCTCAGTGCACCTTGAGGGTAGGGCTGGCATGCACACCAAGGATTGAACACCAGTCCCCACACTCTGCCTAAGCAGGTGCTTTAGTCCACTGAGCTATCTGGCTGGCCTGGTCCTCCACTAATTTTCCCCATTCAGAAAATCAGCCTCTCTCCTTTGTCCATACTGAGAGCACTGAGATCTCACCGGTTTTTAAAGATACATTCCTTTGTGCTTCTCCACACCATTATCAAGTTCACCATTATCAGGTCATATCTTTTCAGCATCCAAAATCTGTCCCTTTGACACACCTTGAAGCTATCCATTCTATCTCATCTCCATCAACATCACCCTCTTGATCCAGACCTTGACAGCTTTCCAGAAGCTCATGCTCCGTCATCCCAAGTCTCAACTGCACTGCTCCCAGATTTCCTCCTACGGTCTCACTCTTCTCACTACTGCCAGTGATCCTCCAAAGGTACAAAACCGAGCAAGATTTATCTGTACTTAATGTCCCTAATGCAAAAATTCAACATCCTCCAAAAAGCCCTTCAGGACCCAAAACAGGTCACATCTCCATCATTACCTTTGCCCTGCTCTGCGCTTCTGTTGCTCCCTGGGATAATCACAGGCCAGTAGTGTCAGTGCATTGGCACGCTTGCTATAAATGCAGAATCTCAGACTCTGGATCAGAACCTCCATCTTAACAAGATCCCCAGAGGATGTATGTGCCCACCAAAGCTGGAGACACCCTTCCCTTCTGCAGTGAAGTGCCCTGACTTCTGACGCTTCAGATTGGCACATCCTCTTCTTGAGATAATCTTGTTGCTCTCATACCCCAAAGCCTTTTCTGCCTAAAACTTTCATGTGCCCTCTTAGAAGTCATTTTCTAGATAAAGTTTTTGTAATGTTTCATAATTAAATGATCCCTCAAGTCTATCCCTGACACTTTCTACATTGTTCCTTAATAAAGTTTGCATAATTAGTACTTTAAGAGCAATCTTACCTACTAGCATATCCCTAGAGTCTAAAATACATGTTCACTAAGCAACCTGAAAAGTTAATAGTGGTGCTTAATAAATATAAATTCTATGCTTCTTGCTGAAATCCAGGTATGATGTGACCCTAACCTTTCCCTGATGCTGTGATATCAGAGGCCTTCTCATGAGAAGAAGTAAGGTTAGGCTGGTATTAACTTGTTTTTGATAGAATGTTACTGCAGCCTAGTGATTATGTCTTCTCCTGACCCATGTCTAAATGCCCATATTTGAATAATCCTACAGGTTTACAGGCTATCACAAGGAGAAGGGACCATGGAAGTTAGGTTTACATCTGTTCTATAGATGTAAAAATCCTAGGACCCAGAGTTTGACTTTCACGAAGAAGCATAGCTATTCTACTTGGGAGCTCGCTAGTCCTCTTTTTGCTGAAAATCAGGCTGTGTTTTCTTCTTAGTCCTCTAAACACTTTTCCTTTTTTCCAAAGTACCTATGAAGTACATTATTTCCATAAGTTGTCTGTTGTGTGCAAATTCATTATCTTTAGGAGGTAAAATGAAGTTTGAGTAGTACAGTCTGTAGTGTGGTGACACCAGCAACCCCAGTTCTTGTCCATCAACAAGTCTTAATTCTTTCAATGTTTTGGAAAGATTCAGCCTTGTTCATTCTTCAGTAGAAGCTACCAACTATAAGTAAAGCACTTGATTTTTCCCTTCTAATGTGGCTGTGATAGCTGGAGATTTCACCATTGGTTAGATAATCCAAAACCTCCTACAGCTTAGCTGAAGGAGAAAACTGAATGTTTTGAGGAAGTTGGCTATAAGCTGGGCAGTTTTCCTTTCTCTCTGCTTCAAATGTATAAGTATACAGGCCATCTACATCCCTGAATATCAACTATTTATTAAGAGGAATATATGTGCTTGTGGCTACTTTAAAAACTTCACTGGCACATGCAGCTGCAGTGACTGCACTTGTGGAAGCGACTGCACAAATGATTTGTTTTATTACACCTTGGATGAGTCTACATATAACACCTCTATTATATGGTGATGCTCTCTCTAGTGATTTTTGAATATGTTCCTGAATATGTTCAGGATCATCTCGATCTAATGGAACACCTTCTCCAAAAGGTTGCTCTTCAGGCTACTGCAACCCCCTTACATACTCAGTACAATGCCCTGGTCATGTGGGCATAGATGCAAAGGTGCACATGGGAAAATTAACCGGCAGTGGATAAAGTTCCAGTGTACATTCAATACAAGCAGGCATTCCAGGGGGAAATGAAAGGTTTTCCTTTAAAACTTTCTGTTCCTTCATCCATCATAGGGACAATGGATCTTGGATCAAACATGCCATCTTCATAATTTACAAGAGATACTAGCATTCCATTTATCCATCTTCTGGCTATAATAGAGTGCAGTCCAAAAACAATAATATGAAACTGTCCATAGAAAAATGTCATTAAAATCTTGAATCTTGTTGAAATGTGGAACTACATTACAATTAGGAATTCTGTCATTTAGAAATTCTGCTGCCACTTCAGCCTTAGGCCTCCCAAAATCTCTAGGCCTAAATAGAAACTGCCTATTTAGATTGGAAATATCTCTAGTGACCATGTCTATGATATGAATCTGTCTAAAACCATGTAATGCCAGATTTTTCAGGAGCTCACATCTAAGTGACCAACTCCAATGACTAGAACTTTACATGTATCTAACAAAAACTGGAGAGATTCAGGGCTCAGTTCAAAATCAGGCTATGTAAAGGGTCCAGATAGTTTGAGGAATTTCTTTTCATGGTTCCAGTGACCTTCTCAGTCTCCAGTGTCCCCACACGCACCATCAACAGCCAGCAGCTTCTCTACTCTCCTTTTATTCTCTGGCTCCTCACCACCCACCATATCGTTCTCCAACCCCTTTCCAATTTACAACTCTTTCAATGCCCTCAGGAATCTCTCAATTCTATAAAATACATTTGGGCCAGTTACAGATTTTTAATGATTAGCACTGCCTTTATATTTTAGCATATAGTTTGGCTTTAAATACCTTTGACTAAGATGACATCTAAGATTTTTGGCAAATAATATGTTTTCATGAAAGAGAATGGAAGTTAAAGAATAGTTGAGGAGAACTAGTATCAAATTATCTTTTAAAAAATATATTTAGTATAGAGTCTACAGAAACTCAGTACACAAATCGAACTTGTAGTCATCCTGTCTTCAGCCTTCCAAGGGCTGGGATCACAGGCTCGGGCAACCACGCCCAGTCTTAATCCCCATCTCAGAATGTCTCAGGGGCAGGCATGGAAATTATCTTCCTATAGAAACAAACTTATATCTAATTTCTTAGCCTCCATTCTCTGGACACGGCTTTGAAAACTTATTTTTCATTCTTGACATTTTTATATTTTTTGTATATTCTCTGTCCAACATGTTAATCAGTTTTTTCTGTGGGTATTTAAGCATTTGGGATACAGCTAGCCCAAATTAAGATGCATTATAAGTCTAAAATATATAGATAGTTTTGAAGACCTAATAAACTACCTCATTAATGATTTTTGTAGTTCTTATATGTTGAAATAAAATTTTAATTAGATGGGATAACCAAATATTCTATTAATGTTAATTTTCCTGTTTAATTTTACTTTAGTGCTACTGCTACAAAATTGCAAATGAGATTCTTATTACCTTTATATTGGATAAGGTTGCTATGGGCTGTATCCACTAAGGAGATGTATTACTTTCCGTTTTATTTTCTTTATTTTTCAGTTTTCCTTTATAATATATTCTTTCATGTCTTGTACATATTCTACTAAATTACAGTTGAGTCAGGTATCTTCATTACTGCCATTCACCTCATCACTTAATTTTTCACTTGTATCTTTTGCCTGAGGCTTGCCAAAAATTCGCTGTTTGGTGCTTCCCCAAATTCTCAAATGCCTTGACCTAACATAACACTATTACTATATGATGTTAATAATCGTAATGAAAATTTATTATGGAGTTACTATGTGTCAGACACTGTGCTAAGTACTTTATGTTTATCCATCCATACATAAAGTAATACTGTTTAATAACCAACTATGCATAGTGGTACATGCCTTTAATCCCAGTGCTTGGCAGGCTGAGGCAGGAGAATTGCCATGAGTTTGAGGCCAGCCTAGGCTCCATAGTGAGTTCATGGTCATACTGAACTGTACACAATGACAGCCTGTCTCAAAAACCAAAACAAATAGTGAAAATATTTTGATGCTCTTTCTAGATGCAAAATTTGGCACTCAATGAGGCACTCAATGGCAAAGTCTGGATAGCTTATCCCCAATCTATCTATCTTTTCTTCTCTGGTCATAGCAAGGCTGCTTTTTCATCTTATGATAACTAAAAATATCTTCATATATTGCCAAGTATCCTCTAAGAGGCAAAATTTCTACTTCTTCCCCCAGTTGACAAGTGTTGGTATAGACTCATAAGTGGTTCTTCTCAACCAGGGAGTGCGAGTTTCAGAAATTTTTCACCATGTCATCCACACCACTTAGGTAAATGGGACTTCTTGCTTATTCCTAATATTTGTTGTGTGTCCTCTCTGTCTATGTCCCAGCTTCATGCTCTATCTGGGATTATTCTGCCCAGTTAGTTTTGCTGCCTGGTAAATTTATATGATAATCCCTCGTATCCTCTTACTACTGTTGTTTCTCTTTACTCAAACATTGCCCTTTAGTGCTAGTCTAAAAGTCATAATTGTGGCTTTCCTGCTACTTATGTGGCCACTTTATTTTAAGAGTAACAGCCAGACCAGAGACCTTTGTTGTTTTGTTTTGATGGATAAAAGTGTTAGATTTCTGATGAGTACAAAAAAGGAAAAGATCAAGAGATACTTTTGTTAAGCCCCTCAGCAAGTATAGATAGAAATTTAATGCTCACTTATTTAGTTTAAGGTTTTTCACACAGTCCTTTTATTTACCCAGTTCCTCTAAAGCTAGAGAGGTACAAAAGCAAACAATTCCAATGCTCATTCAAATGACTTGGAATTAGGCTAAAGTTCTGTTCTCAATCATTTACATAATAATTTCTGTTTTGAAATGCACAATACACGTGTGCTTCCCGTAATACATTATTTTTTTCTTCCCTACAGATATGCCCTGGAACCCAGTCACACGACCCACAAACACACCACTTGTTTGAGTGTATTTCCTGAGAATGACACCAACCTGAATCCTGATTTGGCAAGTCCAGCAGTGTTTAGTGACATGATATCATGATCTAATTAACATCAAGCTCTAAGTTTCACAAAGTAAGGTTACTGTGTGTACACCTATATGCGTGTGTTTAAAGATAGATATTATTCAATCAAAGTTAATGTCCTAACTCTATGTCTCCTTTCCTATTTTTAATTTATAGGTTATTTGGTGTAGACAAAGAAGAATCATCTTTCCCTGACTCCCTTTTACATCAGGTATAGTTTAGAGGAAAAGTAATGATTTTCTTTAAGTCAACTTCCTTTCCAATAATGACAAATATAGGAATGTATCCTGCTGCTTCATGTAGAATTATTTTAAGGCTGTTAAGTTGGTCTATCCAACTTTAATCAGGCACAGACAAAAGCTTGCTGATAAGTGCATTCTGAAATTTCACTGCTCCAACACAAATTCACTGCCTGGAAACAAGGAAGCCTGACACTTGGAAGGCCGCACTGTCTGACAAACCAGATTAATAATGGATGAGCCCATCTTGTATAATCAGAAAGGGGAGGAATGCTACAAATTAGAAATAAGTATGCTCTTCATTACGGATGGCAGCAGGATGCTGCTTAGGGTATCACTGATGCTCAAATTATCTGTGAGGCACAGGGACCACTTGCTGTTCGCCTTGTTTCTTACTTTCCTCATGAGAGTCTCTTTCTCAAGGGATTTGCAAAATGAGAAATTCAAACTTGGGAGATGCCTCTGCCCTGCATGAGAATGACAACTGATTATTCATTTAAGGTTTACAGATATTGTAAATGGGTTACATTTCCATCTTAAATTAAGTGAAAGTTCTCATATTTTCCATTTAAATTAGATCAAAATTATGCCAAGATGGGAATTTTTGCAAGATTTCTGGTATTGTCAAGAGGCACTTATTCTGAATATAATGTGCTTTCAGAGAAAATGAGCTGCTCATCTGTGAACAAAGGGAAAGTTGCCAGTGTCTTTTTGGTTGAAGCTTGTTTTATGTTAACATATGCTACCAAGGACTAGCTGTGGTATTAATGCTCTGTGTGTGTGTGTGTGTGTGTGTGTGTGTGTGTGTACACTGAACCCTAAACAGACACAGAAAATGGTATTGGTGCTATATGTGCACACATGCATCAAAACCCGAATAGATGTGGCAATTAAATTAAATGGAAAATAAGAGAGAAGATATAGGAGAAAGTCAGTTAGCATTGCTTCATTAAATGACTTCTGGGGCCAGCAAGATAGCTCAGTGATCTAAAGTGCTGGCTTAGGCAAGCTCAGGGACCATGGTTCAATCCCTGGCACCACATGCTGTGCCAACCCTGCCTCCAGGATGGCTGGAGCTGGCCAGAGTCCTGGTGCGGTGGTGTATTCCTCTAAATCCTGTGCTGGGGAGCAGAGTGCCGGAAGAATCACCGAGCTGCATAGTGAGATCCTGCAGCAACCAAATACATTTTTAAAAAAGAACAAATTAAATTCTGTAGGGCAGATAATGAACAACATGTACATGTCAGCATAACAAATATGTCATCACATATCCAAACCATTTCATTGATCTAGGAATGATTATTAGGGCTGAGATTCACTGATGATCTGCCCACAAGTGGTAGTCATGAAAGGGGTGGAAATTTCTTTAACTTGTGGCCTGGATTTTTCTATCTGTCTTGGTTGTGATTGGTACCATCTTGGTTCTCTGATGCCATAAAGCTCTCTTGCACTAAAGTGACAGTAGACTAAGGTCAATTTGGGTGGCTTGGAAGCCTATAGGTTTTTAAAGAAATCTAGAGAGGGATGGAAATATCAATTGAGCCATGTGTCCTTTGTGGGAAAGGCCTGTGCTGGGTCAAAAGCAGGCCTAAGTGATGTGAGCAATGAGGTTTCTCTAGGCCCCAAACTTACTGTCATCAAGACAGAGATTATTTAGAAATACATACATTTACTCACCTACTGGTTTCCAGTACATGGTTGAGAGTCTGAGTCTTGGTCTGAAGGTCCTGAGAATATCTGCTAAAATAAGAACAATACCTCCAGTGGCTGAGTACATGATGCGGTCAGAGGATTTGGAAGATGAAAAATTCCAAGAAGGAAAACAGGTAAGTGTGCTGTAGCATGAGCCTTTGCAAGAGTGGAAGATGGTTGCCGTAATTACGATAGCTAGATTATAGTTAATATATGCTTCATGAACAAGGGCAAATCTTAAGGCACATTGAGCTGTGTTCACTTAACCAGACTCCCTGCTCATTGCATATGCATCCCTTATAAGGAGCTATTGCTGGGCTATGCTTTTTTTTTTTAAAGAAGTAGGCTAATGTAGGTTGTATACAACCATGTTCTAATTCTCAGAACCTCTGCATATGTTACATTACATGGCATCGAGGAATTAAGGTTACAGATGGAATTAAGAAATCAGCTGATGTTAAGGAGAGATTATTCTATCTTGTTCAGGTGGACCCAATGCCATAACAGTGGTCCCCACAAGTGGAAAAGGAATGCAATAGAGAGAATGCCACAAGAAATATTTTGTTTTTCATCATAAGGAAGTCTAGGCCCATCATGATTGTCTTCAGAGGTAAAGAGCACCATGAGTTAAGGAACAAGTCAGTCTCTCAAAGCTGGAGAAGAAAAGATCATCCGAACCTCCAAAAGGCATGCTGTTCTGTAGACACTTGTTTTTATCCCAGTACACCCATTTCAGACATACTTGACATCTGGAACTATAAGTCAGAACATTTGTGCTATTGCCAGACAGTATGTTTGTGCTAATTTGTTACAGCAGCAATAAAAACTAATATAATACCAGAGAAAATTGTCCTTAACATATCTTTAAATATACTTACAAGTTGTACTAGACAAAATGATGCAAGCTAAATGGGCCTCATGACAAAAACCTCAGAAAGGGCTAAGGATGAGAAGAGGCTGGGCAAATGCACATGGTATTTGGATTGGTTTTGCTCCCAGCCTAGCCCCCTGGGGATGAGCTCTGTCTTGGGGAGGGGGTTACAAGGTAATAATTAAAATAACTGTTTTCAATAAAAGCAACCATAAAGCAACAAAGACACAATGAAATATTGCTTTGGAGCTTTGCTACCAGGGTATAAGCTCAGAACACAGACATGCCTCATTTTATGCTCCAGCTGTGTGGACTGAAAGGCACTGTGAAGCCACTGAAACGAGGAGGTGACATCTATTAGTGACCAGGGTTTTGATGTTCCTTTGCTGTGTGAGGACAACGCTGACAAAGCCTAGAAGACAGAGTTGTTTGTATGGTAGATACAATAGGGCCCACTAGAAGGAACATGGGCCAAGTGCAATTGAGTCCCAAAGAGACACCAATACCTAGCAGATTCCCTGTGATAGTAGGTCATATTTGTTCATGGACAAAGCACGCACCCTTTGGAAATGGTGAAGCAGAACTGTGTGGCTGGCTAACGCTTCTTCATGACCAGGGCAGAGGCAAGACTATCACTCTGCATGGAACTCTTTCATAGCACAAGGCTGAGGTGGCCTGTGCTTCCAGGCATTATCTGACAGTACTCCAGACTGCAATAATGATAGGCATGAAAGAAGAGACCATTCACTGATAATATTGGGACAGGACCAAACTTTCTTGGAAACTTTGTATCTGGAACTTCTGAAATATTTTTATGTGGGATCTAAACCAGATTTAAGCCTAAGGCAAGAGAGCTATGAGGCAAATTAAATTGCTTTGTTACCAAACTGTTAGCAGAGCATTTTTCATCAACTGTGCCTTCACTGATGTGGTATCGGCTCTACAGAAACTCATATTGGAAAATAAAAGACATAGCATTCTGACTTAGAACCTACATCCTGGAGAAATCAGATGTTTAAAATCAAAAGAGAATGTGCTCTTACTTTTGTCCACGAGCAGTGTTTAATAAAAGGGGAGGCAAACATGTTCCTATGAGGAAGACCCTAAAAATGCCCTCCAAGCACTACAAAACTGCCTAGAAAGAGGACACAGAGGTAAGGGGTCTTGCCTCACTTGCACCAGTTAAGAGCATCATGGTCCTCTCTTTCTGAGTGTGTCCTATATGAAAGGATCTTCGGAAGTTTTACATCATTCTGTTGCTTTAACTTCTCCCTTCATAGTGTTTTCTCAATATGTTCCAGTATTACTGGTGTTTTCCCCTCTAGTCCTGCACTTACAAACTGTCCTGTTTGTTACAATCTTCTCTGGATGTGTGCCTGGAGATCTCCTTTCTTTTTTTGTTTTGCCACATGTGTTAAGTGAAACCCCTGCCATTTGTTTTGATGAGACTCAAGTCTACATCTCAGGAAGGAAAGGAAAGCTTGCTTACTTGACAAGATGAATAGGGAAGAGCAGAGATTGGTTGGATTTAATCAGAGCTCACACAAACACCAACAAAAGTGAAGCTGAAAAGAACCTCTTCTACCTGATTCAAAATCAAATTCAGTTACCGGTTTTAGGCAGCTAAAAATCCCAAGCCATGAATCAGATCCCTACCCAAACTCATTTATTCACTTGAACTTATCAATATAAGTGGTTCTTTAGAGGCTATTTTCATTTTTAAAATGTAAATAAGTCATTCTATCAAATTAACTTCCTTGCCATTTATTAAAGCAAAATAGAATAAGGAAAAATTAGAATACAAAGACAAAAGACTTGAACTCAAGACTAGAAATTCCTACTTCCTTGCAGTGTGATTAGTAAATGGCTTAATAGTTCTGAACGTCAAATAGTACTTCTATAAATTAGATAAAGTACTCCCCATTTTATTGCCCTCATGTGATTATTATAAGCACAAGTGAAGAAATCATATGTGAGTCTATGCAGTACAGAATGTTATAATAAATGTTAAATTATTAGTCTGGGATAGATTCTGTGAGGTACACAATGTATACAGCCTGTAGCCCAGAATTTCAAGGAATTTATAGTCCAGGAGGAGGGACAGGGTCAATTAAACAACTGACTATGAGATATGATGAAATATGATAAGGATCATGAGACCCCAAAGGACTTAGGGACTTTGGGAAGTGACAAGGTCATAAGCAACAAGGATTAGTTCCATCCCAAGTGATGTGTAGCTCTCCAGAAAGGTGGAGAGGAAAACATCTTAGAGCAAGAAGCACACGACTGGGATTTCCAGACTTCACTTGCAGAAAATGAGGAGACACTTATGGCCAGAATCTTGTGCCTGACATGGAGGATAAAAGCCATGAGAAGATTGCCTGTCATCCTGGAATGTGGAACCTTGGGAAATGAGTGTATAAGGGTGGGGCACCAGGCCTCTATCTTAAGGATAGAGCTGATTTTCCTTTGGGAGGAGAGTTTATAATGGCATTGAAATTTATCCCAGCAAAGAGTTTTGTCCCTGCTCTAAAGCTTTATGCAAGCAGATTCTCTCCCGTTGAACTAATCCTCAGTTGGGGCATTATTTTTTTTAATATTTCCAATTAATTAGAGAGTGTGAGCTTTCTTACCTAGTATCCCTCTGGATTTTTATGCTTTTTTTTTTTTTTTTTCTTATCTCTAACCAGATGCAAGCTGAGGAAAGCTTATAGTATAAAAAGAAAGCCCAAGGTAAGCTCGTAATATGCCAGAGTCACAGCCTATTATCTTTTCTGCAGCTTCTAAACAAAGCACGGCAGTTAATTTCTCTGGCCCACACATGCTTTAGGTACCAGCATCTCCATGGCCAGCTGGGGGTTTGCAGCTGCCTTGCAGCTGAGGAGTGAACTTCACTGTGCTCCATCCCTCCTGCTTTCTCATCTCATTGCTTCACATGCACAAGAACTGCACCCCTGTGGAAGAACTGCACCCTTCCAGATCTGAGACCCTAATCAGGGGCTTCCTACAGTATAGACCCATCTGTCTATCTATCTATCTATCTATCTATCTATCTATCTATCTATCTATCTATCATCTATGCTTGATTCCTTTCCTTCCTCCTCTCCTCAATGTTTTCATGGAAAAATGGACTACCAAAATGTGTACTTATCCAGTGCACTGAACATAAAGGCTTAGAGTCATATTACCTGCTACTTCTACAATTGTTTCCTTTTGACAACACCTATAATGTACTGTTCCTTGAATATTTTGAACTGATCTACTATTTATTCTATATATAGAATTTAATGTTTTAAATAAAGCTATTAGAAACTCTATTGTCAAATATCTTCTCCTCAACCTACTAAAAATGTCCCTAAATTCTTCTTATAGTTATATTTGGATTTATTCTAAAAATACTTGAAAAGGTCTTAAATATTTGCTTAAACAATTTTAAATTCTTGAGCACAGCTTTCATTAAATAATGAGAACTCCAGCCTAGACAATCTATGATTTATTTAGTGAAAATATAAGTTTCTCAGGCTTTCTTTTTCTTTTTGTGTTATAAATGTAAAGATGAAGGTTTCAAAAAATGATGATCACAAAAAATATCACTTTTGGTTTTATGGATCAGTCCAAATAAGATAATAGAAGAATCATTAAATATAAGTTTAATTTTTTAAAACCCTAAACTCCTTAAAATTTAGGAATTTTAACATTTAGGAAATTCATTTTATAAGAAATGTGCTCATATAATTCTTACCTATTATTCCCAGGAGCATGTCATTTCCAAGGATAAAAATGCATACAGTGAAATGAATGAGAATATTGTAATACCATCATAAAAAGCTATCATGTATTGGACATATGTTCAGGCTTTTAACTCCATCTGTCACATAAGATGGGCTTTTTATATGGTTCAGATGTCCAACACAATCAACACCATCCATCCCCCTCAGGCCCCAGAATGAGTGAACTTGATAATAAAAAAGCCAAACTTCCAAACAGCTATTTGGCATCAAATGAAAGATTTTTATCAACCTTTCAATTGGCAATAACAATTAACATAAAAAATTTAATACTAATGTCCTTTAAAATGAAGACAAAATTAACATATTGCTTAAGTGATAATGACTCAAAGGACTTACCTGAAATATTTTAATTGTTCATCATGATAAACAGCATCAGCATGCCATATTCTTGGTTTTTCATGGTATACAGGATACAATAATTATGAAAGCTTCAAAAAGTGACATTTGGCTTAACAGATCTAGAAGAAAGGGTAAAGAGTAAAAGAATGCAAAGAAGGAAAGATTCTGCCTGCAACTACCATCAAGTCATCTGGAAAACATTCTTAAAAGAAAAATCTATTGGTGTTAGAGTAGAAGTTCTATAAGGGCAATGACTGAATCTATTTTCTTCATCACTGTAGTTCCTATATTTCCTAGGAAAGCATCTGACACACAGTTGGTGGTTGATAAATGTTTGTTGAATGAGTGGGTGGGAAAAAATGCAGTGAACTAACTTTATGCCTGAAAAATATTTAGATACAATTTACAAAACTGGGAAACTCTGATGAGATGAATCAAACAATTTAATGAGTTCATCTTTATACACTGAACAGTTAGTATTGAACTCTTACATCCAATGTCCTGCTACACACTGATGATAGAAAGTCTAATAGTCTAAAGTGAGTGAGAGACACAGTTAATCAAACACAATGAACGTATTTTGCCCCTTTGTCAAGATAAGATAGCCAAGTGCTCTTAAAGTTGTTTCTCCTATTGATTCTCGGGTCTATTTCTTTACTAGTACCATCCAGTTTTTATGGCAATAGCCTTATAGTATAATTTTAAAGTGATGATTGTGATGCTCCATGCCTCCCCTTTTTGATCAGAATTGCTTTTGCTATTTTAGGGGTCTTCTGTTCACATACGAATTGTAGGATTGTTTTCTCTTGTTCTGTGGGATATGCTATGGTACTTTGACTCAAATTATGTTACATCTCCATATCAGTTTTGGGAATATGGTCGTTTTCACAAAATCGGCTTTCCCTATCTAACAACATGGGATATCTTTCCATCGTCTGATATTTTCTTCAATCTCCCTTTTCCAGAGCACTATATTTCACAATATAGCCCTTCAGTTCCTTCTTTAGATTGATTTGTAAATATTTCAGTTTTCTTGATGCTGTTGTGAAAGGTGAGGTTTCCCTAATTTCTCAGTCAAAAAGTTTGTCATTCCTGCACAGGAAGGCTTTCTAGTGTTGACTTTGTATCCAGCTATACCACTGAATTTGGTTATTAAATTTACAAGTCTTTTGGTGGAGTTTTTGGGGTCATATAGAGCATCAACATCATCCACAAATAATGATGATTTATTTCTTCTTTTCCAATCATTATTCCTAGTGTTTCTTTCTCTTGCCTAGTTGCTCTGCCTAAAGTTTCTAGAACTGTATTGAACAGCAGTGGTGAGGGTGGCCATCTTTGTCTTGTTTCTGATTTTAGAGTGAAAGCTTTCAGTTTTAGGCCATCTAAAATGATGTTGGCTGTTGGCTTGTCATAGATGGCATTTATCAGATTGAGATAAGGACATTTTATTCCAATTTTCTGTAGGTATTTTATCATGAGATATTTGACTTTGTTAAATGTTTTTCCTATATCTGCTCAGATGATCAGGTGGTTTTTGTTCTTGGTTTTGTTAATGTGGTGTATTATATTTATTGATTTGCATATATTGAACCATCTCTACATCCTTGAGATGAATTTTACTTGGTCATGGTGTATGATCTTCTCGATGATTTGCTGCATTCTGTTTGTGATTATCTTATTCAGAATTTTTGCATCTATGTTCATTAGGAAGATTGGCCCTTTGGGGGATGGGTCTTCATCTGGTTTTGGTATCAGAGTAATGCTTGCTTTAAGGAATGAGTTTTTGTGTATTACATTCTTTTCGGTTTCTTTAAAGTTAGAGAAGTAGTGGCATTAGATCATCTCTAAATTTGCTATGGAATGTAGAAGTGTATCCATCAAGATCTGTGATTCTCTTTGTTGGTACAGTTTTTTAAATTAACTTTTCAATTTTATTGACTGACATTAGTTAATTTAGAAATGTTATATCTTCTTGACTCAGCTATGCTAATTCATATGTACTGTATCTAGGAATCTGTTCATTTATTCTCATTTTTTCATCTTATTAGATTACATGTTCTCCAAAGTAGGTATTTGTGACCTTTTAGATTTCTTCAGGAGCTGTTTTGGAAATATGGACCTATGTTGTTAGATAGGGAATGTCAATTTTGTGAAATATTTTCACCCTTTTCATTTGTACTTTCATGGATTTGGATCCTTTCTTTTTAAATTAAACTTGGCTTAGTATTTTTCTATTTTATTTAATCTTTCAAAGAATCAACTCTGATTCATTGATTCTTATGTTCATTCCTTTTATTTTTCTTTCTGTCTTCATTACATTAATTTTTGCTCTGATCTTTATACCTCATTTGAGTTTTGGGTTTAACTTGCTCTTCTTTTGCTAGAATCTTGAGGTTCAGCATTTATTTATTTACATACTTATCTTTAAAATTAATTTTAATGAGAAAGAAATAGCAATGAGACCATTTCAAAACATGTTAGCAGGACAGATACAATAATGAATACATTGTATATTGTTGCCTTCAGAATAGTTATCCAGAGTACAAAACGCAGACATGATGTCTAAACACTATTAGTACAAATATTTCTTCTCATGGAACTAAGAGAAAATAGCTATATATCTACCTTAATTTTCGTTTTTTTTTTTTTTTTTTTTTTTTTTTTTTTTTTTTTTTTTTTTTTTTTTTTTTTTTTTTTTTTTTTTTTTTTTTTTTTTTTTTTTTTTTTTTTTGTGGGACTGGGGTTCAAACTCACAACCTTACACTTGCCAGACAAGCATTTGCTCCACGGAGCCACCTCCCTGACCCCAAACGTTTTTATATACAAATACATATTTTTTCACTACAAAATGTTCCTTCATTTACATCATCCTTTTTTGTTTTGTTTTGTCAGAAATGAGTGTTCCATTGTCATTCAAGTATTGTAAGTGTGAGTCTTCAGCAAAATAATCCAATATAGTCCAATGTCCCATAATAGTAGTGGGTTATTCACAGAACTAGCGATGTCAGAAGTTGTCGACTTAAGCCTTTTATAGCAGACCATATTAATATGGCTTTACTTTTCATACCTCTTGGTTATACTTTTCTGCTGGATGGTTAAAACCAAGATAAAGCAAAAAGTGTAAGTAATAACTGACATTATTTATTTAAACTCACCATTTTTCTGATTAGGAATTCACTGCTATAAATTTCCCACATAGGACTGCTTTCACTATATTGTAGAATAAATGATGCTGGGGAAGTGGCTTTTTTCATGCCAAAAATTGAACCTGGAGCCATACCTCCCAACATGCAAAAAGCTAAAATAGAAATGTATCAAAGATCTAAATATAAAATCAGAAACACCTAATTGTCTGAAAGGTAGAATAGGTAGAATACTAAAAGATATAGGTGTAGGCAAAGACTTTATAAACAAAATCCACATCTCACAGGGATTATTACAAAGAATCAACTGAAATTACATCAAATTAAAAAGCTTTTGTATGGAAAAGCAACCACCAACAGAGTGAGGAGATAAGGCACAGAATCAGCTGCTCCTCAAAGAACTAATATCTAGCATATATAAAGAAGTCAAAAAATCAGACCTTCCAATTTAAAGACAGAATCCCAAAATATGTATCAAAAATGAATACATATTTCTGAGATAAAGAAATACAAAATCAAATCAATACATGAAAAATTGTTCCACATCACTGCAAATTAAAACAACACTGAAATTCATTCCCACCAAAGAAAAAATGGCTATCATTAAGAAATAAACCAGTAACACATGCTAGAGAGGCTGTGAGGGAAAAGAAACCCTCCATTGCTGGTGGAAGTGATTAGTATAATCGCTATGGGAATCAACATGGAGATGCCTCAGAAAACTAAACCTAGAGGTTCCATTGGACCCAGGTATTCCCCTCTTAAGTGCCATCCCTTAAAAGTGAAAAGTATCATACCATAACGTGGTATGCATTCCCATTTATGTAGCAGCACAATTTATAATAGTTAAATCTTGCAAATAGTTCATATGTCCATCAAAAAAGGGCTAGATTAAAAAATGTAGTATCTATATATGATGGAGTACTGCTATGGCATAGAAAAGCATAAAATTGAGTCACCCTGAGATCATAATCCTAAGTAAAATAAATGGGACACACAGTTTAAATATTCCATTGTTTCTCTTGTATGAGAAACCCAAATGATAAAGAACAAAATGAAGGCTGCATATTGGGAAGTAGACCGATCATGTTCAGATGAGGAGGAGAACAAAGGAGGAAGGAGGGGTCATGGAAGAAACAGAAAGATAAGAGAAAAATGAAAATGAAGCTTTTGTAAATGGGGAGGGGCAGAAGGTTGAAGGAAAAGAGGGCAATGGGAAAAAAGAACTAAGCTATATTATGTACAGGCACAAATTCCTTGTGATGAATATGATAAATATGTACTAATAAAAATAAAGTTAAAAATACAACGTAGGCTGTAAAATATTCAGTGAGAATATAAATGTGAAAATTCCTAATTCTTCGTAAGAGGAGACCTCAGGAAATGTTGCCTGGAGGAGGGGACATTTGATGTGGATTGGATGGGTGAGTGACTAGGTAATTTTTAGGATTATCTGAAGAATGTTGTACGCAAGAGGAAACACAAGTGAAGGCATATACCTGTGAGAACACACTGTGAATTTTGGCATTTCTTCACAGTGTGCATGAAGTAAAGATGGAATTTGGAAATATATGCATAAAGCAGGGAATAAAGGATATAGTGGGCTATGTGCCCACACATGTGCCAGATCTAGGTGATGGAGAAACTTTAAGGAGTTTTAAGTATGTAAGATACATACAAATTGAGTTTTTGAATTGTTGTTTAGTAGCTTTAAAAGACTGGTTCATGACAGACCAATCTCATGAAGAGGTAATTTAAATGATAGATTTAATATTTTTGAAAATTCTTACTTTGAACACATTTAAGAACTAGTAAATTAGGCCAGGGAGGTAGCTCAGTGGAATAAGTGCTCGCCTGGCAAATGCAAGGTTCTGAGCCTGATCCCTGGTACTGGAAAAAAAAAAAAAAACTACTAAATCATCTGGGATTGATTAATTCATTCATTCATGGGGGACACTGAACCAGAGTTTTTTTTTTTTCTTATTAGTACACATTTGCAGTATATAACGTTTACATTCCTTGTGAGGAATTAGAACTATACAATCACCTAGGACTTAAAGGGTGGCCTCAGAAGTAAGAGAAATTCTCTGAGGTACACACAATGTTCTAAATTTCTTTTTTTCCTTAAGATATTTCCAGTTCGTAAACAACATGAGGGGAGAGGAACAAAAGAAAAGGAACAAGAGATGCTAAAAGACAGAAATGAGCAAAGCTTTCAGCAATCTTACAGAGTTAGACAAAAATTGGAGTTCAGGGCAAGCAGGGCAGTGAGGACTTGAGAAGGGTCAAGATTCAGGAGAGAAGGGAATTGCAGAACAGTAAAAACAATTGTCTAAAGCCCTCTAGGTTATATGTTCATCTGTAAGTTGTGTAGAGAGATCATTTAAAAACTGAGCAGAGTTACAAACTTAAATGTAAAATATAAAACTACAAAACTCCCAGAAGATAGGTAATACAGAAGATCTCACTAACCTTGGGTTTAGTGATGACATTTTAGATAATAATATTAAAACATAGTTCATCAAATACAAATTCATTAGAAAGAAAATTAAAAGACAAACTATGATGAAAGGAAAATATTTGAAATATACTATTTGATAAAGTATTACTATCCAAGCCATACAAATCATTCTTAGGGATCTATATTGCTAGGAGAAGAACTCAATTTAAAAATGGGAAAATGTTCTGTACAAATAACTTACAAAAAAGATATAGAGATGGAAATAAGTGTATAAAAAGATGCTTAATATCCTATGTCACTAAGGAATGACAAAGCAAGACAAAAATGAGTTACTACAGTACATCTATTAAGATTTGGGGAAAAGAATCTAAAATGCTGACCACACCTAAAGCTGACAGGGACACAGCTACAGCAACTCTCACTCCCCTCTAACAGAAAGCAAGATGACAAAGCCACAGTGGAAGATGGTTGGGCAATTCCTTACAAAATCAAATATACTTTTATCATATGAGGGACTAATTGTGATCCTTCACATGGATTGATAACTGACATTCACATAAATTCTAATGCTTGCCTATACCAGCTTTATTCATAATTCTAAAACTGGATCCCATCAAAATGTACTTCCACAGTTCAATGGATAAATCAACTGTGGTGCATCCACACAAAGGAATCCTATTGAGCAATTCAAAGACACAAGCTCTTAAGCCATGAAAAGAAATGGAAGCACCTCAAATACATAGTGAAAGAAATATCCCTGTTGTATATAGTATGTTTCCAACTATATAAAATTCTGGGAAATAAAAATTATGGAAACATATCAAAGATCAATGGTTTGTATGTAGGAGCAGAAAGACAGAAGCACAAGGGATTTTTAAAGCAATGAAACACTCACAGTATTCTACATGTGTTTGTTACCTTTCCACTGCCATGACAAAATACTTGAGAAGACAAAAGAGAAAAGGATTATTTGGGGTCATGGCTTCAGAGTTTTCAATCCAGGGTCTGATGCTTCCTAGCTTATCACATGGCAAAACATCATGGTGAGGAGCATATGGTGAAGCAGAGCAGCTTATCTCATGACAAACAGGAAGCAGAAAGGGATAGGAATTCTGCACTTAGACCTCTTTCTTACGTTTTTATTTTTTCTGGGCTCTCACTGTATTGATGGTACCACCCACAGTCACCACAGGTCTTTCCCATCAGTCTACCGACTGGCTCTGGAAGCACGTCTCGGTCACATCCACAAGTGTGCTTTACTAATTTCCTAAGCATTTCCCGACTCAGTCAAGATGATAATGAAGATTAACCAGCACAATTTAACAATTTATGTTATTACACAATTGTCAAAACCCATAGAATGTACAATACGGAGAGTAAATCTTAATATGACCTATGGATGTTAGATAATAAAATCAGTATTGGGTGATAGACTGTAACAAATAAACCAACCTAATGTAAGACATTGGTAATAGGAGGATAAGGGTGATATATATACATATATATATATATATATTATATATAATATATATATTATATATATAATGTATATATAATATATAATATATATATATAATATATATAGGCATATGTGAGACTTCTTTGCACTTTCTACTCAATCTTATTTTATTTCATTTGTATTTTTAGGGAAGTGTTTATATCGTGTTCAGAGTCTCACCACTAGATGGAACTCATAGTGATCTGCCTGTTTACAACCTCCAAAGAGCTGGGATTACAAGCATGCACCACAGCCTTCTTGGCACACCCCGGGGGTGGGGGGGGTGAGGCTAGCAAGGCACATCTGGGAATTGAACCCCCCACCCCTGCTTGAAGGCACTTTAATCCCCTGAGCTATTTGGCAGACCTTTCACTCAATCTTTATCTTGAAACTAAATCTCAAGGGACTAGGGCCATTAACTAAAAACATAGGGACATTAATCAAAAGAAAATGAAGCTGACAGCACTTAGGAATTTGAACTACCAATTGTCATAGTTATAGAGGTATAAAAAGTAGGAGTGAGGACATACTAAGTGGAGAGGGCATGATTAGAACCAAACACTTTGATTTGGGACTGTAGAAGGATTAAATTCTAAGTAACCTGAAGAGTTACGCTCAGAGAGACTGGCATCCAGCCTCAAATCTGGTCAATCACTCATGATAATCAAGCAATTTACATGCTACTCTCTCAATGCATGCCAGAGGCTAAAGAAAATTCTCTCTAGAGTAAAATAACTTCATTCTTAATCTCTACTACTTATCATATATAAAGTCTACAAATCAGCTAAAAATTACTCTGCATACCAAAGATAGAATTAAAGGCAATAATGCACAGTAAAAACAAAAGACTAGGACTGTAGAACTTAAAATACCTGTAAAAAGAAATTAAAAAGTAGAGCATTTTCTCACAAGCATGAAATCTACTTATTAAAATAAGCAATATACTTTCTAGAATTTAATACACAACTGGGAAAAAGATTCATGATCTGAAATACAGGTTATTAGAAGTAATTTGAAGTTCAAAAAACACAGAATGAAGAAGGGTCATATAGAACTCACCAAACATATCTACTATGCAAATAATGGAGCTCCAAAAATAGAGACTGTAAATGTAGAGTAATGTTGGAAAAGATAGTGGCGGAGAATAAATTGCATAAAATGAAGAAAAAGTGTCAAAAATAGCTCCTCTTAGAAAAAGGAAAGTGTTTATACGTATGTTATGAAGCTAGCATTGCACTCATTGAAAAACAATGCAAAACTATTGAAAGAAAAAAATACCACATCAAAATAAGTACCACATCTGTATTTTTCATATATGTTTAAGATGTAAAATTTTTTAACAGTATATTAGTAAATGGAATCTAGGAACACATAAAAAGCATTATACAGCATAATTCAATAGAATTTACTTCAGAAATGCAAAGTTCATTTAATATTCACAAGCTAAAAGTTAATAGTCATATGAGCATCTCAATATTCACTGAATACCTCAATAAATAAAATTTAGTCAAATTCAATAACCATGCCAATAAAAATTCTCAAGTACAGAGACATGGATAGAAAATTCTTCAAATTGTTGAACTAAATACTTCCCTATAAAACACATAAGAAAGACAGACCACTAGTCAGTCTGAATATTGAAGAATCAGTAAAACAAAAATGAATTTCAGATAAAAAAGGAAGACATAAAACTATCTTAATTCCTTTACATGTTGAATCCCATAGAAATTCTTTAAAATCTAGGAAAAAACTCTGAGAATTAGTGAGTTTATCAGTGTAGCAGGATACAAGACAAATGTATAAAATAGCTGCATTTTTATATTTTTAGTAACAAAAACAAACACAAAACTTCTTAAATTCTATTTACAGTAATGTAAGAATAAAATACTCAAGGGAGATCTTTAAAATACACATACAAGATGTACACATCCGAAAGTACAAAACATTGTTTAAAGAAATTAAATAAGACCTAAGTAAATATAAAGATATACTATACTCATGGATTTGAAGTTTCAGTATTATTGATGCCAATTTTCCCAAAATGGATCTATAAATTTAATACAATCCTCCCTACCCCAAAGAAAGCCTGACAGGGCTATTTAAAGATGTAATTTTCAGAAATTATGCAACAGTTCTATTACTTAGAACTGGGACTAGAATAGCCCAAACAGAAATTTCAAGTAAAAAGAAACAAAAATGGAAGGAGTTGCAGTCGGATTTCACAACTCACTAAACCACCACAGTAGGATGACTGTGTAATGTTGAAATAATAACAGACATTTAAGTATGGAATAGAATAGAGACTGCAGTCGTAGGCTGTGTGATTCAGCTGATGTTTTTTTAAAGGCAAGGTAATTCAATTGGGACAGGATAGCTGTTATTTGCAGCAAATGATGCAAAAAATAAATATTTACATTAAAAAATATAAACCTTGACCCTTAGCATTATATACAAAATTTGGCTTGAAAATAGTAAAAAATTGATATGAAGTAAATGTAATTACAAAATTTATTTTTCAAAGGATAAAATACTTGTAGCTTTCAGTTAAATGTAAAGATTTTAAAATAAGAAATAAATATAAACCATAAAAGAAAAATGTAAAAATTGGATTTTGTTGAAATTAATGTTAAGAACATACAAACACAGCCTGACAGTCGTATATTTGCAACACATATATGTATATATGTATATATATATATATATATATATATATGTGAATGATAAAGTATTTATAGCCAGAATGCATCAATTTTTAAAACTCTTACAAGGTAATAATCAAAAACACAAGTTTGAAATGGGTAGATAAGTAAACACCTTAAAAATGAAGATATACAAGTGGCAAGTAAATACATGAGTAGACTCCCAGATCATGTCACCAGAGAAATACTAAGATCTCAATGAGATAATAATGTATACCTAATATAACTAAAATTTTGATAACATAAACATGCCAGGGTATGGAACTGGAACCTTTATATACATACTACTAGGAGGATGGCAAAGTTGTACAGCTAATTTGAAGAGCAATTTAGTAGTTTCTTAGAAAGTTAAACATAACATATATCACAAACTGAACAGACTGTCATGTTTTCATCCGAGGAATAAAAGTTTATGTCCTTCAGAGGTAGGGAAATGGAGAAAAAAAAACAAGATTCATCATGTACAGGTGGAAATTCTCTGTGACGAATGTGATGACCTCTATACCTAAAATGTGCCAATGAACTTAATCAATGAAAAGTATATGTTCATGAAAAATCGCATGTGAACAATCGTAACAACTTTAGGAGTAACATCCAAAATCTAGAACAATCCAAATGTCCATTAACTGGTAACTAAACATATTGCAGTATGTAAAATAAAAACAAACAAGTTTATTTTATACAGGTTGATTTAAAAAAATTGATATGGATGACATAAAAAAGAACAAACTACTAATTATAGATACAGATATAGATATAAATATTGATATAGACATAGACATAGATATTGCCATGCAAGATTCTCAAAAGCATTATGCTAGGTGAAAGAAATCAGACACAAAAGGCGGTATGTTTCCATGCCTATGAAATGTCAGAGAAAGCAGGGTTTAGTGATAGAAAGATATCCTAGTGGTTATTAGGGATTGGAACTGTGGCAAGAGGATTAACTAGAAAGACACAGGGGAACGGAACCCTCCTTTATTGTGATCATGGCAGTGGCTATCCACATGCACATATTCTGTTACAGCTCATTAAATCATGCATTCAAAATTGGTGGCAATCAAACAAAATAAGATTGGTTGGTCCTGCTGTATATAAATAATATTACTATAAATATTTTTAAAAATTTAAGTTGAAATAAAAAATAAACTTAGAATTTGTTGCCAGGAGGGCCCATATTAAAGAAATATAAAAAGAAGGAAAAGAGAACACTTTAGAAAAAAGAAATGTGATACCATATGGCAGCAAGAAAGAAAGGGGGGGGGCTAATGAAATTAGGGAGTTCCAACTTCTCATTTCATGAGCACTGTGAGAGAAGTCATTTGTATGAAAGTTTATAAATTAAAGATATAAGTTGTAATTTTAAAATAATCACTCAAATGTTAGTAAAAATGTAAAAACAAATAGCTAAGCAATGTGAATGGAATATAAGAACAAAAATACAAAATTAATAAAAAAGATAGGAAGAAAAATAGGAAGACTATAGATTTAATCAGAATTCTGTCAGAAATACACCAGATAAAAATGGATCAAGTACTTCAATTGACAGACAAGTTTTCCAAGCTAGACAAAAATGTAACTTTAAATAAATTATAAATGAGATGTTAAATAGGACAAAGGACAAAAAGTCCTCTATACAGAGAAAAAGAAGGACTGACTTTGGGAGATATAAAAGTTCCATGTTTTGTTATATATGTCTTGCTTTAACTTGCCCTTAACCACCCAGCAGATAAATTTAACCACAAGGCATGAAACATAAAGCTAGATGCTGAGCTATGAAAGGCTTAAGTCAACAGCTTTTGACATTGCCAGTTCTACCAATAACCCACTGTGATTATGGAACATTGGATTGTGTATACAACTACTTTCTTTTTGTTCAATGAGAAGAAATTTTTGTATCAATAATGATTAGAAAAGTTATCACGTCTACACCCTGTGCTCTGTATAACCACTAGGAGAACAACAATATGCATTGTTTAAATTATTGGGAATATACTACTAACATGTTTTGAAGATGTCACGTTGTAATTTCTTATTAAAAGTAATAAAAAATGGGAAAAATTAAACAAAAAGTTAAAACCAAAAAATCCTCTATAACAGGCAAACATTAATCAGTATGCACATATTAATATAAGGAAGATAAATGACAAGACCATGTCTAAACTTTAAAATGGAGTGTTTCATGATAACAAGGGATCAAGTGAATAGAAATTCTAAAATTGACAGAAGTTATTATTACTCAAAATTTATAAAGCAAAATTTGAGAATACTAAAAGGAGAAATAAATAATTTATATAGTAGGTATATATTTTAATAACTTCTCAGCAGTGGATCAAATAAATAGAAAATAGTAAGGCTGTAGAACAACAAAAAATTGGATTAAGGTTACTTTATTCATCTATGAAAGTGCAGAATACATGCTATTTTCAAATCTATGTGAAACAGAAAAATTAACATATTCTTCTCTGTATAGCAAATTTTAACAGATGTCAAATAACTAAAATCTAGAGCATATTCCCTGAATACAGTGAGATTAAGTTAAAAAGCAACAAAAGATTACTTTAAAGATGGACCAGATGTTTCCCAAATTCTTACAAATAAAGACCGTCAGTTTAAAGAAATTGTGTGGCCTTTTAGAAATCCTCGACTGAACTTGCAATGAAACTCAATGCAGAGGACCAGCCAAATAGCTCAGCTGATTAAAATACCTGCAAGCAGGCGCAAGGTCTGGGCTGTAGTGCCGACCCCATCCCTGAGACACGCTGAGAACACAATTGAAACTGGACATGGTGGTGTGGATCTGAAATCCCAGCTCTTGCGAACATGTAAACAGGCAGATCATTACAAATCTAATCTATGTAATGAGACCTTGAACACCCTGTATACCTTTCCCTAAAATACAAGAGAGAGAGAGAGAGAGAGAGAGAGAGAGAGAGAGAAAGCCAATGCAAAATTTAAAGAATAAAGCTAGTTATAAGATGATCTACAACTAATGATAGTTCAATTTATGATATTTTTACTTTGTAATAGTGCAAAATTGAAATATATGTAGTATCTCACACCTTGAACATTACCTTCCCCTAGAGGTAGCTGCTGTGCTCTATGGTACTGGCCAGTGTGATGACCCCCATCTTCTCTCCCAGTGAACCATGGGATCATGAACAGCCAATAAGTACTTTGTGCTATGCAGTATGCATGTGTGTGTGTGTGTGTGTGTGTGTGTGTGTGTGTGTGTTTTCATTCCATCATACCTTTAATAGATTAACTGAGAATCTCAATAACTTATGATGAGTAAGTTTTGTGTTAGATGAGTTTGCCCAACTATAGGTTAGAATATATTCCAAGCACATTTAGGATAGGATAGGGTAAACTACATTAGGTATATTCAGTGCTTTCTTGACTTACAAGATTTTCAAGTAGAAAAGCCCGAAATGAAAAAGAAATTTTGGCTAGTTCAAGTTAGTAAACAAATTGCTTTAGTAGCTAAAAACTGTCAATAATTTAAAGAAGAAATAATAGCAGTATTAAACTCTTATATGGAACCAAAAAAGTCAGAATTTCTCTCAGTTTGTTTTTGAAACAAATGTAACCTGATACCCAAACCTATGAGCACGCTATAAGATGTTAAAATTATAACCCAATTTTTTTCATGAACATAGGTAATAAAATCCTAAGCAAAATATTAACCAATTAAAACCAACAGCACATTAAAAGCGTTGTATTTCATAATTATGCTGGATTACTACAGAAGTATAAGATCAACCTAACACAATAAAATCAATTAGTATTATCCAGATGAGTGAAATTAGCTAGCTAACTAACTAACTAACTAACTAACATGACCAAACAGGATGATGACAAAGTAGTTGTGCTACAAACACTTGATAAAATTTAAAATGTATTTGTATTAGAAACTCTTAGTAAACTAGAAAAGAAGTTTCCCTGAATCTAATTAAGAAACATCTGCCACTTGGTGGATCCAGACCCAAATTTCCATAGGTGCTAACTGTGTAAGTTCACCAAGGTGCAGAGATCACTGCTATAAAGAAACATCTACCACAAATGAACGAATGGTGCAAACAAACTTATAGTGAAATATCCTACTTGTTAGTGAAAGTCTTCTCTTACATGAGACAGGAGAGAAGAATGAACATCTTCACTTGTATTCAACATTGTACCAAGGATGTTGGCTGTTGCAATGAGGAAAGGAAAACTTCAAATTATATATGGATTTAAAAGGAGCCTACATTCTCATTCTCTTCAGGTAACACATTGTGTGTCTGGAAAATTCTAAAACAATGTATAAGTGAATTTTAAGTGAATTTGGTAAGACCTCTAGATATAAAAGCCATATTTTGAAATCAATTTTTTTCTTTCAGCAATAATTAAAAAAGAAAAAATTTAAACATTTATCATTGTGTCCAAAGACATTAGATGAAACTGATTCGACTAATCTGAAAATATATCCAATAAGAGGTACATGACCTTCATACAAAAACTTGGAAAGCTTATTCAAAGAAATTAATGACTTTCAAAAAGTGCTGCAAACTGAATATGAATAAATCAAAATGCTCATGGATTGGAAATTTTAACTGTGTAAGAAGTAAGTTCTTTCCCTAATTCATTGATAGATCTAATAAATCTATCAAATGCCCAAAACATCTTTTGTTCTTTCTTGTTCTTAAAAATTGACAGATTGACTTTAAATTTTATTTATCGATGCAGAAGGCAAAGAACATTAAAAGTTATCTTGAAAAGGTAAGCCATTGGAGAACGTAAGTAATTAGATGTAAAAAATTACCAGTAACCTAGAATAGTTATGTAATGTGGAACTGGCTTGAAGCAAGACAAAGAAATCAATAAAACAAAATATGGTGTGTAAAAGCTGACCACATATTTAATGAAAAATTAAGAGTGGTCTTTTCAGAAAATAACAATGAATAAATTCATATTCATATGAATATTCAATTCTTACTAAAATTCTTTCAAATTTATTTATTTGTTTATTTATTTATTTATTTATTGAATTTATCGGATTTTCTGAGACAGGGCTTTACCATGTAGCTCAGGCTGGCCTCAGACTCCAGGTAATCCTCCTGCCTCAAGCACCTGAGGGCTGAGATTACCAGTATGTACTGCCATGCCCAGTTGAACATATGATTCTTGAGAAGAATATTGACTACACTCAAAAATCTGTGGTGAATTATAGGTATAAATGTGAAGTATAAAAGAATAAAAAGAGATGAGAACAAAAGAATATTTTTATCATCTAGCATAAGCAAGGCAACTTAAAGGAGACACGAATGGCATTAATAAGTTTTTATAAAACAAAAAGCAAGATAATATTACAATTAAGAAGTTGTGTTCCATAAATGGCATCACTAAAAATGTGAAAAGATGTGAAAACTTCTTTATAGAGTGTGAGAAGGTAATATATATATATATATATATATATATATATATATATATATATATATAAAATTTATATATAATGCCAATATATAATGTAATATACATAATGCATAATAGTTATCCTTAATATAATTACTACAGTTTCGATTTAACAAAAATTTCACCTAAGACAGTTGCATGTCCATGGAATAAAGAGGCATATTCAAAAGATATTTAAGTGATAGTTTGCAGAAATAATGTACAAAGTTTTAAACAATTAATACTGCACAAATACTGATGGGTCATGAGCAACTACTACGGCAGAACTGATGTCTACAGGCGTACCATCGGTGGGCCTCCTAGCATGGGCAGGACTTGCTAACTAGCTAAACTTGATGGGAAGAAACAAATGGCGAAACTCTAAAGTTTCCAGGCTTGGTAACGTAGAGAGTAGCGACACTCATGAAATGAAACAGGTGACTTTTATATTCTCATGATCTCAATTCTTTTGCTTTAACTTGAATGGAAAGTTATATCCACCTCCTCTAAAAAAAATCATCAAATTATCTGAATATCCTATTACACACACACACACACACACACACACACACACACACACAATCTAGCATAGGATGTGTTTTTCATTTTAAATATATTTTCAAAATCATACCAATTAGAAGCCATAAAGAAAGGAATGCAGACCAATAAAGTAAGCCAGCTTGGCAGATGATGTGTCACTTTTAATCACACAGCACATGCAGCTGCCAATTGCTATTTTTTTCTGTTAAAGAACACTTTACAAATCACTTGACTTATTCACTGATCTTTCTAAGGTAGCAGAAAAACAGCTGGATTTTATGGAGTGAGACTCTGAATTGCTAATTCCCAATCTTTTAACATATATCCCCTTTTAATGCAAACAGCTCAGAATTAACTCACCCGAAATGATTAAGAACCTATGGCTTTCCATCTTCCCTTCCTCATAATTACCAGTATCTTTTAAGGAAGAAAGTGTGTTTGCTGTTCATTAATGGTAATACTACCTAGGAAGACCAATCAGTAAGTCCATGATCTTTCAGTCACTATAGAAGCCAAATTACCCTCTCCACCAGGACAAAATCAATTAACACCACTAGGGATGTCATTATTGTCACATTATGTCATTCGATAGTCTCCAGGGCCTATAAGTGATTTAAATTTTTTTTTACTGCTATAATTCATGGTGTGTGTGTGTGTGTGTGTGTGTGTGTGTGTGGGTGTGTGTGTGGGTGGGTGGGTGGTATGGGGGTTAGAAAGTTTCACATTGACAAGGGAGCTTTCTACTACACAGAAATTGATTTTACAATGTAGAGAAATGCAAGCTACAATTATAGGTCTTTGAGAGAAAGTGATTATACACTAGGATAGTTCCAAAGCCTAAATGGTTTGCCATACTAAAATGTAGTTTGGAGCTTTGCTTAAACAAAAACCACACTGGCAGGGTTCACAAGGCACTTTGCTCAGCGCTATGTCTGGCAGGGGCTGGAAATCAATCAAATGGTGGCAAGTTATACGGATGTGGAAATCCAAGAGGCCAAAGTGGTGAATTCTCTTCTAATAAAATCAACTTGTTTCGTGCCACAAGAAATGGTGTAATTTTAGTCTTGCCAAGATAGACACTCACTGCATCAGAGAAAAGAGTGGCATGCCATGAGTGTGCGTGGCAGAGCCACACCGTATTTGGCAACCTGGAGTTCATGTTTTCAATTCCAAGAATGCCCCATGGCAGAAGCCTCAGTGGTCTACGCCTGCAGAATGGCTCTGACTCCTCGGCCTGTGGAGTGCTTGGCCCAGTGGCAGGACACTGAGAAGAAGCCACGTTTAACATCATTCTCTTCTGACAGTTATCATTTCCTTTTCCATTTCCACAACACCTCAACACTACCAGAGAATATTAAATGGGATCGGAGCTCAGAGTTTCTAGTTGCAGTTAAAAGGGAATTTTAAAAATCCCCAAGTAAATTAAGCAGAATGTTTTTAAATTGCTGGTTTCCTTTTTAAAAAGTAGATCCAACTTCTGTATTTTGGCCTCCATCAGGGGGTATTTAATTAAGTCTATTCTGTCTAACATGATCTGATGTCATTGTACAAGGATATGTTCTTTGTTAGCAGCACTCTTAGTTTCAGACTCCTCTGTGTATTTGAAACCATGGTAACAGAGCAGTAAGCTAAAGCCAATGAGATAATGAGATATTCTCATTGTAATTGTGTTTCATGAGGGCATAAGATCCCACGGGTGGTATCTGACTGTCTTACAACTGCTAACAGAATTTAAGATGCAGACATATATTTGCATGGTTCTGTTTTCCATAACAGCCATGTAAACATTTGTGACTTGGCATTTTTAGCTGTTTTCAGTACATGAAAGTATGTAATGTGCATTTATGTCACAAAAAGCCACACAATTAATGAATATCAATATTTAAAAATCCTTAGAACTTCAAGGAACTTCAGATTTGAAATGCACCAAGCAGGCTGTGGGGATGCTGTTTTGCATTATAATTACGAGCTGGGCCATGGTTTATGAGGAGAGGAATCCATCAAAGCACAGAAAAAGAGAGCAGAGAGCAGCTAGCCCTTCACCTCCCAGTCACCCCACATGCACCTTCTAACGGAGGGACGAAGCTAACCCTAAGCAAAACTCCCTGTGATTTTATGAGGGAAAGCTACGCTTTCCTCATAAATGAAAACATTTTACCTTGAAGAAAGGGGAGAAAATTTGGAGAATAAAAACAAGATATTTACAAGACATGTCTTGAAATCAGAGAGGGAAACACCTCACATTTGAGTGCCTTCTCTTCTGTCACTGTTTGAAGTTTCTCCGCAGTTTTCATTTGAGTTGCAGATTTATTCATAAGTCACTGAATCCATGTTCTCCATCCTGATGAGGTTGCCCTAACAGGCGTTGTGTCTTTTAATAAATAATTTAGAACCAAAAAGAGAAAGTGCAATATGGAATGACTGGTTGATTTAAGCAGGGCTAAGATTTATGCACTCTCATGTCACTGGGCTTCCCACTAGGAGCCCTGCTTTGGAGAAGGACTGACCTAAGAATGTGCATTTTGTCAGCTTTGTGTTGCTGATGGCCCATGGGACAGAGGTGATGCTGAACACTGAACTTTATAGACAAGGATTCTGTTTGCTTTTCACTTCACAGACAAAGGGTGTCACTCTTTGGTTTTTAAACTGTGCTGGTGCCATTTCTAAACTGTTAGCACAGAGATCTAAATTGGTATAAAAATCATATTAATAGAGAAAAGGAAATTGGTTTTATTAAAATCATTCAACTACCATAGTTGTAGAGGAGGAGAGATCTCTTTCAACATGTCAGTAGTGGAATGTTAGCATTTCTGTGAAATATGTCTCTGTCTCTGTCTCTGTCTCTGTCTCTGTCTGTCTGTCTGTCTCTCCCTCCCTCTCTGCCTGTGTGCATGCGTGTGTGTGTGTGTGTGTGTGTGTGTGTGTGTGTTTCATGCACATGGGTAATTGTAGTTGGGAAATAAATAAAGGCTATGCCATAGGTAGTTATATAGAAGGAACATGTCACAGTGCTGAAGAATATGGCCTTCATTTCTGTGAGATAGGGTGGTCTCATCACTCATGGCTGTGGTGGCAAAACACAACCCCAAGTGGGTAATGAGGCCACCCCTACTGAGGGGAGATAACTTCTATATCGGAGCTGTCATGACCCATTAGGTCTTCACGCTGCCTATTCTTGGATGTGTCTCCCAGCCAGCCCTTTATTTCCACATTGGAAAGGGGGAGACCTCATTTTCTTATAAATCCCTCTTTCTTGTTTCTGACAAATAGGAAACGGCTGTCAGGTTTGAAGCCTCCCCTTGGGTGCCATGTTGAAGTGCTCAGCAAAGACGAGAGCTGACAACATTGGCAAGAGTTTGTTAAATAGAGTCATAATTATTGCAAAATGGCTTTGCTTTGTGGATTTTAAAATGTGTTGCTCCTTTTAATCCAGACAAGTCCATCTCCTTAAACCTTGGCTAATTCTACTTTTAGAGAACGACACAAGGATGGAGAGACTGAATATGCTTTTAAAATAGAATCACAAAATTATCACTTATAGAATAGATTTTGCAATGTACTTTCTCTTAATACTCTAACCTACCTCAAGAATAGCAAGTGTTCACAGAAATTGACTCTATTTTGTTCAAATGATAATCAGAGGTTGGCACTGATTTTCCTCCTCCTATTCCTTCTTTTTTATCATGTCAGAAGCCAGTATTTCTAGGTTTAAGGAGTGAGGGCACATGAGTTTAGAGAGGGGATAAAATTCACATTTTCAGATAGAATGAAGCCAGCAAATGACACAAAGGAATGACTTGGCAGCTCGTGTTCACCAGGTGCTGCCGCGGTGACAGAGTTTAAAGAAATGTAAATGAAGGAGTGGGTGGGCAACATGCAATAAATGGTTGCATGTGGGAAACAGAAGCAAAATATCTGCCTTTCTTAAGTGAGGCACTGATCCCTACCTTTCCAAATCTCTGATATGGAAGTTCAGAGTGTCCTGTAGGTAAAACATCCTCCCTGACCCTTAAGTAAGCAGGGCCACAAGGAGGAAAGGTGTCTCCCAAGTGGGTGGAGGCTCTGTGGGCACGAATAGGAGCAAAGGCATTGTACAGACAGAGGTCATGGTGCTTAAAGAAGGAGCATCCAGGAAGATCTGAGTATCATGAGTGCTTGGACGGGTGAGGGAGGTGAGCAAGAGTACCTTCCTTTAGGTCCGAGTTTCTTTATTAAGAAGGTGGGTGGTTCTCACTTGCAAAAACATAAATATTACAAACAATACCTAATCCACAGTGCTGTTAAGAATTACATGAAATTATATGTACTTGCATAATAGCTCTGTTACTATCAATATGATAGTCACTATATTTCATGTGGCTTCAGAATTCAGGGACCAGGTATTAGGGTCAGAAAAATGATGAGATGCATAGAGCTGCCATAGTTTCAATAAGTAAAACTATATGAAGTAACTTGGGAATGCCAAAATATCACAGATAGTGGTCAAAATAATCTTTAAACATAAAATTATGGATAATTATAAATATAAAATGCTCAGCCTTGACTCAGATATCAACTTACTACTTTTTAATTCAAAAAGACTGAAAAAGGAAAAGGTAAATAAACAAAATTTTATGTCTAAATTTATTTCTAAAAGAATGAAAGAATCACCTTGGAGTTCTTTTCCCCACCTTCCTGAGTGTCCATCTCGGGAAGTTTAGTGATGAGGGCTACAGATGTTTCAGCAGTTCCTGGGGTGGGTCTCAGACTAGAAACATGCTTCATCCAGAGATATTCTGAAAAAGTCACAATGTTGATGAGGGAAGATCTGACACAAATGATTACACATGAGGTGCACAGACTCAGAATGAAATTCATGCCTTAAAAAAGTCAAGTCAAAATTTGGCTCAAAGGCCCCAGCAGGATGGCTCAGTGGTCTAAAGCGCCTGCAGACGGCTGCAAGGACCACAGTTCGATCCCCGGCACCACATGCTGCGCCAGCCCTGCCCTCAGGGCAGGCTGAGCCGCCCATATAAATAAATAAACAAACAAACAAAAGTTCTGAAACAAGAATAAATAAATAAATAAATAAATAAATAAATAAATAAATAAAAGAATTTGGCTCAAAGATTTTAGGATTTCCCCTTGAAAAACCTGCATGAGTGGAGATTTTTCAACTGTGGAGAAAGCACAGTTTTGCCAGAACCACTACCAGATGCTTCCTCCTTCTCTCTAGTCACTGTAGACATGACAGAGATATCTGTTAGTCAATTTATGCACTTTTAGAATGAACAAAGGACTGAGCATACCCCAGAGACCTCTAGCCTTTTCCTGGACTTGCCTGAAATCTCACAGGGCTATCTCATTCAGGGCTCAAAGATATTATCAGTCGTTAAAAGGAAAACCATCACCCTGAGCCAGCTATCTGCCAATGCTGGTTCAAGCTAAGTTCATCAGATGTTTCTCTTCCTTGGCCAAATCTTAGCAAGATCTGGAAATGAGACACAGAATGGCATACACAGTGACCAATGCAGGCGGGTTCAGCAGAAGCAAAGGACAATGTTTGGACAACATCAAAAGGGACAGAAAAAAATCACTAAAGCTTACTTCTCCAGTGTGTCCATCTTGCTCCTACTCACTCTTATATCAGGGGACTAAATTCTTTAACTACCCTACAAGCATATTCCAGCTCCATTTAAGGGTAATGTGGATATCACTCTGCTATTGTTCTTTCCTGCACACAAGTAAGTTTGCCTAGCAGAATTATCCATTAACTGTGGCTTACCAACAGTCTTTGAAATTGGGAATATTGAAAATTACTCCCCACAAGCCCAGAGTTTCTGAGGGCTCACAGCGAGCCCGAACTAGCAGGCCTTTCATGTCTGGAAGGGGAACATGTGAGTATATCTTGGGAGGACTGGAAAGACCTCCCCGATGAGTTTTCTCCAAGCAAAGGGTAGAAAGTAAGCAACTTCTTGGTGTACTTTTGAGATTGACCTTCCTAGAAGACTGCTAAACGTCCTACAGGCACTAGAGTTTGCGTGTTGCCCACTGCTATGCCCCAGGCGACAGGCATGAGAGGAGGTCCTGCACACAAAGTAGGTACTTGGTTTGTTCAGTGACTTAAGTGAGCCAATCAGCACCCTGTTCTGTGCATCTCTTGCTGTTTTCTTCTTTTCTCTTGCAATTCTAAGAGCAAATTCAAGGTCTGTTCTGGTTTGGTTATTTTAAACCCTCCTGTCTTTTTGGAAGAAAAGCTCTTCTTTTTCTCATGTCTTCTTTTATTGTCTCTGCTGTCTTAAAAACCCCAGGTTAAAACTGCCAGCTGGTAGACAAGAAGCTGTGAGTAGGCTGTGTGAGGCCACACCCCACCCTTGTTCAGTGCTTTGGTGTCTAACATTTCCACTCAAGCCTACTTCAGAGCCATGAGGCTGAAACCACCACACACACATGTGACTGATTAGAGCTAAACACTCTGCATGCCACATTCATCTTAGGAAACTTCAGTTCCAGCCAGCTACAACAGCCTAGGAGATTACTATGGCAAAGAAAATTATTTCTTAAGTGAAGGCTGGTTGACCACCACAGTGTGGTCAAAATAACTCATTTTCCCCCTTTAAGGAGCACTAACTCAAAAATGACATGGACTTGTGCTCACACTCAGCCAGCCCTGCCATTTCCCTGTTCTGGCATGACCTCTGCCAGGCCTCAGGTGCTCCAAGCTGCCCATCAGAGGCAAAGGGACTTGTATATTCACAATCTTGTTACCTTCACTAGCAATGTAGTAAAAAATAAATGAAAAAAATAGAAAAATGAGTGTCCTATGTGGAAAATTCACTAAATGTGAATCTGAGGAAATGATCTCTTTTTAAAGCTTAAAACTAGCATATATAAAAATAGTCCTATTATAGATCTAGAAAAAGCAAAGTAAAACAAAAGATAGAATGCATTTGGTAATCTTTCAAACAGTAGCTAAAGACATAGCTTAGTTTTCATGATACATTTAAAATAAAGACAAAGTTCTTAGGTAAAACAGAAAGAAAATTTACAGCTAAGCTGTTTCTCAATGTACACATTTTGAAAAGTTGGAGAAATGAAGCTCACAATGAGTAAATTAAAATTGACATTCATGCTTAAATTCTTTTTTTTTTTTTGTGGGGGGGTTAGGGTCTACAGGGTGTTCATCACCTCATTGCTAGATTGGACTCATAGGGATTCTCCTGTTTACAGCCTCCCAAAAGATGGAATTACAGGCATGCACCATCATGTTGTCTCAATTGCAGTCTCAGTATGCCTGAGGGGTGGGGCCAGCACTACAGGCCTGGGGATCGAACACCTTTAATTCTCTGAGCTATTAGGCCTGCCCCCCCCCTTTTTTTTTTTTTGGTTTTACATGGTTAATTCTCTTAAATTTCTCAATTGCAATTGCAATGACAAAGAAATAACAATGAGAGAGTTTCAGAACACATCAGTAGGATAGCCACAATAATCAAAACAATGAATATTGTTGTCTTCATCGTAGTTGTTCAGAGTAAAAGATACAGACATAAGTTTTCCAAAGACTATTGGTACAAGTATTTTTCTAATTGAACTAAGAGAAAGTAGTTGTATGAATAGTCCAATACTCCATAATAGTAATCAGTTATCAGCAGAAGTGGCAATTGGAAGATGTTGACTTGAGCCTTTTACAATTCAACATACTAACCTGGCTATATTTTTTATGCCTTGTGGTTAAACTTTTCTGCTGCATGGTTAAGGCCAACTTAAAGCAAGACCTATGTAACAAAACATCTAACTTTTGCATCTGACAAGCTCAGTCAAATCCCTTCAGGATTCACCTTGAAATCACATTCAGCGTTTTGTAGATCTTTTGTCAGTGTCAGCAATCTGAATGAATCACAGCCATTGCTTAAACAATTTGTTCTCTGTGAAAGCCTGAGAGAATGTTCTCTCTCTATGTGACCCTGCTTAGGCACACTTATACATCGTCAATCCCTTTCCTCTGTGGCCCCATAATCTCCTTGAATAGAAAATTTGGGACACCACTGAGTTATAGGATATTAAAGTACAGGTTCTCTTGTGTCCTGAATCCTCACTGAAATTGAAGGGATAGCACCAAAATATTGGCTATCCTTGTAGTCCTTCTTTTTCTATAACTTTTTGGTCTGCAAACATGTTTTTAATCATACAGAAGAGAAGATTAGCAATACAATTATTCTATAACATAGGTCCTTGAGCTTAACATCACTGTTTCTGAATATCAAACACCTTAGATTTAACATGGAGCCAGTATTTTCTATCAATCATCAATATTCTAATAAATCCCTATGGAATGTGACAAATACAAAATAAAAAAGTTACACATTTTTACATAAACAGTTAGATATATAGTCATATATAAAATTATAGCAGGTTGGGGCTGGGGAGATAGCTCCGAGGCACAAGTGCCTGCTGGGCAAGTGCAAGGTCGTGAGTTCGAACCCTGGTCCCACCAAAAAAATAAATAAATAAATAAATAAATAAATAAATAAATAAATAAAATTATAGCAGGTTAATCCTATGGCATTTTTCCTTATCTCTTATTCTCTTTTATCACTCCTTTAAAAAAAAAAAAAAAAAAAAAAA
>PVJA010005557.1:0-66315 GCA_004027025.1 Myocastor coypus
ACACATGCACATGCACATGCACACACACATGTGCACACATACACACTCCATCTGAGTATTAACTGATCAGCTCTGTGGCAGCACAAGGCCAAGAAAATAGGTCAATATAGTAGATCAAAGGACATAGAAGGTGCTTTTGATAGACCTGCTTAACTTTTTGCCATAATCTGCTGAACTGCCATAGCAAATAGAGCACAGTGGAGGCTTGAATGTGTGTTTCCAAGTATCCTGGGGGCCCAGTCAGGACACTGCGGGCTGGGTTCCTGGTGAGGGCCACCTCTTTGCTTGTGACACCTTCCCACTGTGTCCTCCTGTGGTGAAGACTGGCTTGTTAGTTCAGGGCTCACCTCCCACCCTCATTTTACCTCCATCCCACCTCGTTCCCAGTACAGCTTTGCTAGAGGTCAGTCTTTGTGAAGTCCAGGGCACATGAGTTCTGCACAGCACTGTCTAAGATGTGCTGGAGCTCTGCGTTCCCCGTAGCCACCTTCCTGCCACCTATCACATGGACTTCCTTCTCTGGCTCTTCTAGTCATTGGTGGGAAATATTTGTGTCCGGATCACTTTTCTTTATCTTGACTTTAAAAAATTAAATGTATTTGATACAGGGTCTCACTATGCAGCTCAGACTCATAGCGATCCTCCTGTTTCAGCCTCCCCAGCACTGGGATTATAGGTGTGCGTCACCCCTCTTGGTTTTGGAGGCCAGCACGACATGGCATATGGTACTAGGGATGGAATTCGGGTCCTTGCTCTTGCCTACGCAGGTGCTTAGACCTCTGAGCTGGCTCTGCAACCTTTCATCTTGTCTTTTGTAAGATTCATTGTACAGCCTGCCATTCTCTCTGCTACTTTTTTTTTTTTAATGTTTTATGTATTTTTAATTTGTTTTGCTTTTAATTAACAAGTGATAATTGTGTATGATAGGAATACAGTGTGATGCTCAGATGTGTGCACACACAGCAGAATGATCAAATTCGTCTAATTAACGTATTTATCACCTCACCCACTTATTTCTCTGTGATGAGACTGTTTAAAATTCACTCTTAGCAATTTTGTTTGCTTCTTTCTCTTGGCCGACAAATAGTAATTGTGTGCAGTTGTGGGTTACACTGCAATACTTTGATTGATGTGTACATTGAAGGTGGATTTGGCCATTATGATTAACGTATCCATTACTTCACAAGTTTTCCATATTTTTATGGTGAAGATATTAAAACACTATTGTAGCTCTTTTGAAATATGTGTTATGAACTGGTGACCATGAAGAGCAATAGATCATTAGATTATGACCTGCTGGCCTGAGACATTATGCTCTTTGGCCATTATCTCCTTCCTCCCTGATTCTCCTTCTTGGTGTTTGCTCATTTGAAGGACCCAATGGAATCACTTTTGTACCAGAATTCAAATTATTGAAGGCATCAAAAGGCCTGTCAAGTTAAAACTCTGTTTAAAGGACCACGCCTTTAGAAGTGATTTGCATTTTTCTCTGAGAGGTTGTAGAATGCTTTTAAGAAACATTTATAGCTCTTTTTTTTTTTGTCTTGATATGAAAATATGGTCAGAGAACCTCATTTTTGAGATACTAGGGATTGAACACAGGTAAGTACTTGGCTACATCTCCAGGCCTTTTGACATTTTCATTTTGACAAAGGTCTTGCCAAGCTGTCCAAGATGCATGCCAGACTTCTGGATAGCCAGAGTTGCAGGCATGTAACTCTTGGATGGCCAGTCATTTTCATCCTTTTTTAAATCACTGAGTAGTGTTTACTTACATAAGAATAAGTCATGTATCTGTTAAGAATTTCTGAGATTTCTGTCAATAGTTGTGGGTCTCTATGAGAAACTGAGGCACAAACTAAGAGTGCACAGAGGGGAGCTGTGCTTAGGAGGAAGGTCTTCTTTCACAGAGTCAACTCTAAAGGCAGGATCATGATGGTGGGGGCAGATGTCTGCTGGCTATCAGGAGCTTAGGTTGGCGCAGGCAGCAAGCTGTCTGCAAGGAGGGTGGTGTCACCCCAAGAGCACAGAGACGGGGCCTGAGACCTTTGAGAAGAAAGGCCATGGGACAGGGTGACTGCACCTGTGGGCCTGCGGTGAACACCACAGTTCTACAGTCAACTGCAGGGAGTGGGTTAAACCTGGAGGTTCACATGTGTGCTCTTCAGGCTCAGTGGTGCAGTGCACAGGGCACTAAGTTTTTTTGGCTGTAGATGTGGGTGAGCCTGGTGGTGCATGTCTTTTACCCATATTGTAGGGCACCTCAGTCTGTCTCTGATTTTAATGCATCTATAGTATTTATCATTAAAAATTACTGTATTACTTGATGGAATACTAATGCTGCCAAACTTTATGTATGTATTAAGCTAGTTACATATTAACATTTTCAATTCACATTGTTTCCTTATGTTTTCTGCACTATTTATTGTCATTAGCATTTTTTCTTATTATTTTTGAGTGGTTTTAATAATGAGGTTTGATTATAGGATAAAGAACTTAAAACAATTGGTACCCCTTAGGGTTTTAAAATATTTTAATTGCCTAATGATGCAAATAGTGAGTAGACACAGGAAGTGTGTGTTTCCCTGAGGCCTAGCACTGCCTGGATCAGTTGTGTTCACAGCCTGCTGGGGGCAGTGGGGGAGGGGGAGATCATGTCTGTGGTGACTTGGGCTGCATAGCTCGTGGGAATGCCAAGACCCTTGGGGCAGTGACAGCAGAGTCAGTGCTGCATGGTGCTCTTTTTTAATGCCTTTTATTTTTTTTTATTACTTTTAATAAGAAATAACTATGACAGTTTCAAAACACGTTAGTAGTACATTTGCAATAATTGACACATTGCATATTGTTGTCCTCATAGTAGTTATATAGGGTGTAGACATGATAAATTTTCTAATCAATATTGGTAAGGAAAAATAAAAAAGACAAAAATTTCTTCTCTTTGAACTGAGAGGAAGTAAATGTATACATAGTCCAATGTTCCATAATTGCATTGGGTTACTAGTGACACTGGCAGTGTTGGAGGCTGTTGATTTAAGCCTCTTACAGCACATCAAAGTAATTTAGCTCTGCTTTTTATGCCTCATAATTAAGCTTTTCTGCTGGGTGATCAAGGGCAAGTTAAAGCAAGACTTGTATAACAAAACACTCATCTTCTATATCTTCCAAGGTCAGATCCCCTCAGGATTAACTTTGGAACCATGTACAGTGCTTTGTAGAACTGTTGTCAGTGTCAGCCTTCGGGACGAGTCACGACCTCATGGAGCTCTTGATGGACACTTAAATAGCAAGTGGAGTGAGTCCCAGAGACCTAATATGTAGAACATGTATATATAAAAATGACTTAAAAACAGTAAAACCCTCAAAATAAAATCCCCAATCAAAAAATGGGCAACTGAAATGAATAGATACTGTATGGAAAGAGAAGTACAAATGGTCAATAAATGCATGAAAGAAAATGTTCACTGTTACTGGCCATTAAAGAAATGCAGATTAAAACAGCATTGACAAATGATCATCCTCAAGGAATCAAATAGTAACCAGTGTTGGAGTGGTTGCCCAGGAAGAAGGAACCCTTCTACACTATTGGTGGAAGTGTAAGCTAGCACAGCCATTTAGAAATCAATGTAGAGATTACTGAAAAGTCAAAACTAGAAATTCCACTTGATCCAGCTGTTCCCCTCCTAGGTACCTTCCTGAAAGAGTGAAGGACACCACAGTGCAACGATACATCCAAACCAATATATATAGCAGTATAAGTCATACCAGACAAATCTTGGGTGCAGCATGTGTATCTGTCAACAAGTGTAGTCTTATGCACTGTAGAGTACTATTCTGTACTCTAAAGAAGAATAAATCTGTCATTTGTAGGAAAATGGATGCATCTGTGTGAAACAAATCAGATGCACAAATTAAATATCACATTGTTTCTCTTACATGAGAACCCAAACATGAATAAAGAGAAAGAGAAAAGATAGAGAATGGGGAACAGAAATTGATCTTTTGCAAATTGGAAGGGGATCTGGAGCTGGAGGAAGGGGAGGGGATGAAACAGAATGGTGAAGTGCTAGGTCCATGCACCAGCCCACCACAGGGGGATAATCTCTGTGTTTTGTGAATGAGTACTAATAAAAATAAAAGCTGGAAAATAATCCAGCACTGTGCAAAGCTGTTCAAGGCATCTGCGCCACACCCATCCACAGGCTTGTGAGACTATTGCCATGGGAACCAAAACTTCATTTCTTGACATAAGTTTCTTAGGATTTTCTTCAGCAATAGTTATTTAGCCCAAGGTTTTTGCTATAATTTTTGTTTCTTTTGTTAAAAAATAAAAACTCAAATGCATTCAAGAGATAGTGGTCTTGTAGTTCAGAAGGTAGACAGTGAAGGCTCTTTCTTGTTGGCACGAACTGCTCTTAGGGTCTGCACAGGGTTCCAGGGCAGATCTGCCTTTCAAACAATGGGCTTCTGACTGCCATGACATTGAAGCCACATTACGTGAATAAATACTCTGCCTAACTAGATTGCTGGTTATTTATGAATACCTGAAACTGAGATACTACTTTTAGTATTTTAAGGTTAACTGTCCTCCGTTATTTTTATTGTTTGATTTTTAAACTTGGTTATCACATGGCCCTATACACTAATTAATTTAAAAATTCAATAAAATATTTATGACTTTTTAATTGAATAATGCATTTAGAAATGTGTATTAATTCATTGTTATGGAAAATTCAAAGGCACTGGAAGGCCCCATGTGCTGGCAGGCAGCAGAGGCCTCACCACATCCCTGAGCGCTCCTGGGTGCAGGAGCTCTTTTTCTCTAGGGTCACTGCTTACTCACTGTGCTGTTCGCTCCATGCAACTTCCTTATCTCTGAGCCCACTTCTGCTGTAGAAAGTGCCATATAGACCCTGTGTCTGTCTGGGTCCTTATTCTCAGGTGATTAGAAGTAAGGGACTCCTTCAGAGCCACAGCATGGGTGATTGACTTGCAGCCTGCAGATTAGGTCTGCAGCACACTCGGTGAGGTTGGGAACGGTTAACAAGCTGCTTGTGATTCTGAAAAGCAAAAGGATCCCTGACTTCTAGAAAACCACGGTACAGAGGCTGATCTGGTTTGTGTGTGGTTACACTGTCTCCTGTAGCCCCTTTTCCCCCAGGACACCCCTAATCTGCACACCTGGCCCTGTGCACTGCTGCTGGGCACAGTTGCACCAAGGCAACATCTGCTTGCTCCAGCATACTGCAGAAGATGGTTTGCCTCCACTCTGTTCCCTTGGATACTTTGTTTAGAGCAAGAACAAGGTTAAAGAAGTAAAAATACAGGCTAACACCTCTTTTGTGTGTCTTGGTTTAATCTTTTATTTCTGTGTTTTAGCACTAATCCTGCAGTATCATGTATATGGGGAGATACCGGGTCTGACTGTTTTTTGAGTTTTAAAAGCTGAATGGAAAAGACAAATATACTGTAGTGCACTTGACATTTTGTACATGTGGAAGAGACTATCACTTTATCCTGCTGCAGCAGTCTTCAAGCAGAGGTGCTTGTGCTGTGGTGGTATATCAGGATATCTTATAGAATGCACATGAGGCCGTTTTAAGATTACTTACTTGCTGGCAGCAGTGGGGATTGAACACAGGGCCTCCACACTGAGCTACATGCTCAGCTCTTTTATATTTTTCATTTCATGATGTGTGCTTTGTTGTCCCGTGGCTGAATTCTGTGATGTGGCCCAGGTGTGTGGTGACATTGAATGCACATGTGGAAAGGGCACTGTGCTGTCTGCAAGTTTGTGACTACCAAGCATCTACATCTGAGTTTTGGCTTCCAGTTTTTGTCTACATACTTGAAAGAACATCTCATAGAACAGCCATCATTCAGAGCATTTCTGGTGGAGTTTTTCAGTACTTCCTGAAGGGATCTGTGGCTCGAGGGCTGTAGTGACAGTGGGAGGAATGTGGCCATCTATGTGCTGGTGCACTTGAGTCTACTGTCCTGCAGCTGAAGCAGCCACGGACACAGCCTAGGTTCCTGTGGTGTTATGGTTTGTGTCTAGTTGCTCCCCCCAAAGCCTCATGCAATCATAGGGTGGGGACTTCTAGAGTTTAAGACTGGACTCATTATCCACTGGGATTATGTGTCTTAGTACTGCTGGGATTACTGATTTTAGTTCTATTGGGATTATGGGCATGGCCTGAGGTGGATATCTTGAGGCAGAGCCTGAATGTAATATGAGAGAGACAGAGAAACGAACTCCCTTTTTGTTGCTCTCTGTTGCCCTGGTTGGTTGCCTCTGTCACCATTTGTCGCTGTCCCACTGCCATGAACTACTGCCCTCTGCCATGTACAAATCTGCCTTGGAGCCAGCCGAGAATGGACTGAAACCTCCAGTAGCTATGAGCCTTCCTTCTTTCATTTTGAGTGTTGGGTGTTTGTCCTAGCATCGAGAGAAGAGTAACTGAGACACATGGCAAGAAAACATGGATACTTTTGAGAAGTCGCACACCTTGTTTAAGCACTTCCTGAGGACTGTGAGCACGGGCTGAAGCGCGACGTGAGGCCTTATAGCCTCAGATGATGTCGCTTCTGGGGCTGTTCCCACTAGGGATGCCACCTGCCCCTGTCCCAGCAGTGCGCAGGGGAGGTGGAGACAGGGTGGTACGTCTCTGTCCAGGTCTAACCAGGAGCAGCAGCCTTCTCTTGGGTTTTCTTTTCTTTCTTGCTCCTTTTTTTCTTTTAAATGTATTTAGTCTATAGGGTCTCACTACACAGATCAGACTCTTAGCAATCCCCCTTGTTTCAGCCTCCCAAGTGCTGGGGATTATAGGCATGTGTCACCATGCCCAGTCTCATTCTCTCTCTCAGCACACCCTGGGGGTGGGACCAGCACAGCGCACTGGGGGGTCAAACCCCTGGTCTGCACACCTGCTTAAGCAGGTGCTTTAGTTCGCTGAGTTATCTGGCTGGCTGTCTCTTGGTCCTTTTGATTATGGAAGTAGCCTCAAGACCTGACTGCAGGTGACAGATTGTAGGCTCTTGGGTTCGTGCATCCCTTGACATGGTGGAGCCTTAGCAACTGACCCTCCATTACTGCCTCCTTGGCTGGTCCCCTCTGTGGCACTGTAGCCTCAGAGATGGCTCCCACCTCTGGTTCCTCTCCCACTCTTCTCTTCTCTGTCCATCCTTCAATTATTCGTGTTTTCTACTTTACTGCAATAGCAACACCCTCCATGCCTGGGAACCAGTTTGCTGTAAGTGATCAAAACCTTGGAAGAGCCAGGCACTTCTCAAGCTGAGCAGGGGAGGCTCCTTAGCAACATGTCTGAATTTTCCTGCCTTTTAGATGCCCATACTTGCTGAGGAGACAGAACTTCCAAGGTGGCAGGGAAGTTGTCCTGTGTGGTCAGAGGAAAGGGCTAGGATCCTTACGTTTACACAGTTGCCAAAGCCACACCCCAGTGACCTATCTATACACACTGTACTCTTGGCAGCTGCCCAGCCAGGCAAGCTAACAGTGCAGCTTAGCTTTCTGCACTGTAGGCATGAGGGGAATCCTGGGTCTTCCCTCTCTTCCTGACAGGCTGTGGAGAGTAGCACAACCAAAGGAGAAAAGGTCACCTTCAGTATGGAATGGGAGAGTTGGGATTGTTGGGCATGGGTCCAACAGAGACTTGGAGAATGAGTGGGGTGGGATAAGGAGCTCTGGGCTGGCATCAGGGAGGAAGAAGAAGGCTCAGGAGTAGGATATAGAAGTGCAGTGATGGCAGGGACAAAAGAGCCGGGACAAAAGCATTTCATTAACTTTAAAATCTTGAATTGTCTTCAATTCTCTGACCCTCAAAGGCACTGAAGTAAACATCTCATATTTTCATATGGGTTTTCACTTATGGACAGTGTCTCTTAAATGCTGGGCCACAAAGCTCCAAGGGTGTCTTCAGGAGAGTTCAGCAAGGTAAAGGTGAGAGTAGGCAGCTTCGATGGCAGGTTTATCCAGGTACCCCGCGCATCGGGGTGGGACTTGCTCTGCCGGTGAAATAGCACCTGTCTGTGCCAACATTTCCCAGAGCTGCTCTCTGTCCTGGTGTCTCTCATCTCACCATCTTTTGACATGTGTTTTTGAGCTGCTTTTTGTTACTGTTAATATTGAATTAGTGCCGGGCGTGGTGGCTCAGGCCTGTAATCCCAGCACTCGGGAGGCTGAGGAAGGAGGATCAGTGTGAGTTCGAGACCAGCCTGGGCTACAAAAGTGAGCTCAAGGCTAGCCTGAACTGCATAACGAGACCCTGTCTCAAAAAGACAAATAAACAAACAAACAAACAAACAAATAAATAAATAAATAAATAAATAAATAAAATATTGGATTAGTAATTATTTTTGCTTAATTTTATTCCCTAGTTTTTTAAGGAATATAAATACATTGCAGAAAGCATGGATAGTAAAGGGAAGACACAGATAAACAGCTTCACAACTGGCCCATGGTGCTAACCACTATTGGTCCCTGAGTGAATGAAGTCTTTGTCTCTGTTCCCTGAGTTGCTGAATGACTGACTTGCCACATGTGTGAGAGAGCAGGGGCCCCCAGACTTGCCAGATACTGGAAATACTCCAGAAAACTCACTCCTGAATGCTGACTTTCTTTTTTTTAAGAATTTTATTTTTTTCTTGTTTCAGAACTTTTGTTTGTTTGTTTGTTTGTTTGTTTATTTATTTATTTATTTATTTATTTATTTATTTATTTATTTTTATGGCCGGCTCAGCCCACCCTGAGTGTAGGGCTGGTGCAGCATGTGGTGCCGGGGATCGAACCTCGGTCCCTGCAGCCGCCCAAGCTTTCCCAAGCAGGTACTTTAGACCACTGAGCCATCCTGTCGGGCCCCAACGCTGACTTTCTTTACTCTTGGAATTCTGTGTCCCAGCCACAAGGGTGCCTAAGTATTTATTGGTGGCAAGAGTCTGTGGCCAGAGGGACACAGAAGTGCAGTTCTTATGTGGACAACTCTGGGCATTGCACCACACTCTGACACTGGGGGATTCTCTACCATGCCAGAGAGATCTATTTTTATGTGTGTGTATGAACAACAACTTCTTTTTTCTTTTAAAGACTTTTACATTTGGAAATAATTTCAGACTTAAGAAAAATGTCAAGACAAGAGTGGTAAGGCCACTTGTATCTTTCGTTCCTGCTTGCGGCGGCCACTATACTTGGGTCTGCAGCTAGCACCTTGCCCTTAGTGCCCAGCACCTGCCCATCTGCTGTCTTTGGAGCTCTTCATCCTCTCTCCATCCTCCAGGACCTCCTTTTTGCTGAGCTTTATGTGACTAGGTTACAGATGTCCCTAGGCTGTGCCTCCGTGAGCCTTGAATGTGTCTCTTAGGAAGGACCACCACCCTTCACCTTGTCACTCTACCAGCTGTGTCTTCTGTGCTCCTCTCTTCTCTTTTATGCAGAGTCTGGTGAGGACCCGGTTGTGTATTCTGCGCCCTTTCTCTGCCCCCAGCCCCTTCTGTACTTACGTGGTGGGCTTTTGTGTGAAGGTGGCATGTCCCAGGAATCTTGTCCTGTGTTGGGCTCCTGGGTTCCTTCTGATTGCTCGGGGGAGTGAGGGTGATGGCACAGTTGTTCTCATGTTCTCTGTGAACCTTGCCACAGAGCAACAGCTTAGTTGTTGGAGCTGCTAAACCAGCAGCTGCCGCTGGTGATGTTATAGGTCTTGTGTTCACTGATATGAGATTTATTAGCCTTGTGTTTTCACTACAGGGAAGAATTTCCCTGCCATTGTTTTGATTAAAATTCTATGATTATTGGAGAGACTGAACATACTTAGTTAATTTGATCAGAAACTTGTATTTATACAATATGCTTTGTTTAATAAGTCACTTTTCATAGTCTTTGCCAGCTTTTATTTATTTTTTTAACTGAAGGATTTTCAGCTGGTTATCAACTGATTTCTTGGATTTTCTGAGATATAAACCATGAAAAAGTGCCAGTTTTATTTTTCCCTTCCTAACATTTATGCTTCTATTTTTGTCATATCTCAGAACTTAGAAAATATAGCACAACGTTAAGTACTGAATTAACCACAGATGCCCTTTCACTTTGGACTCAAATAAAACAGGAGATTCTGCTGTTTCGTCCCAGTGTCACTGCTTGCTGTGGTGCTAAGGGAAATAGCCTTTCATTAAGTTGGAGAGAACTTCCTTTCCTGTTGTCTAGCAAATTCAGGGTAGAGCTGAGCATCCTGTGGCTGTTACCACAACTGTCTGAATGGCTTCTCTCCTTTTGTAATTTTTTTTTGGTAGAACTGGGGATCAAACTCAGAACCTTGCACATGGCAGGCAGCCACTTGTGCCCCTGAGCTATCTCCCCAGCCCCTCTCTTGTGCGTTTTGAGTGAACTATTAACTAATCTTGGATTGAACCACCTTTTTAATTTGTGCCTAGGGTGTGCTATTTTCATGCACAGCTGGACTTACCCAGGGGTTGTACATTTTTGTTGGTGGGGTCGAGTGTGTCCAGGTTCAGCAGATCTGGACTCTGCCTCTCTTTTTGTTCCTTCCTGATGAGAGTTTCAGCAGGTGATACTCCATCCTCTCTGTCACCTATGAGGAGACAGGAGCTGCTGTTGGGGACTGATCAAATTCATCTTGGATTATGTGCCTGTAGTGATTTTGACCCAGTTGTATTTTCTACTTACTCTCGAATGGACTCACTTCCCCATTTTCTTGGGCTTTTTTTTTTTTTCTTTCTTTCTTTTTCATATATTTGGTACAGGGTCTCACAAGCAGCCCAGATTTGTAGTGATCCGCCTGTTTTCAGCCTCCACGGTGCTGGGATTACAGGCATGCACCATGGGGTGGCATGTGGTGCTGAGGATTGAACCCTGGTCCCTGGGTTTGCCCAAGCGGGCATCTAGTCTGCTGAGCTATCTCACTAGCCCATTCTTGGAAATTTTCATTTGTGTTTCATTTTGCTGGCATCTTTCTGCAGAACCTCCTTGTTAACATCTGTGGGTGGGCCAACTTTAAGAATTCTGGAGTCTAAAAATATGTCATTCCCACGTGAAATCTAATTTTACTGAGCACTGAAGTCTCAGTTCACAGCTGCTCCCCTCAAGCCGTGGCCACCTGTAGGCACCTGGGGAGGGATGGCCCCTCCCCCACTCTCTGAAGGTGTTAGTGCCCTCCTGTCCTGCCGCATCTCTGCTTCGGAGCTGTGTCTGAGCTGAACTTGGCACTTCCTCAGCTTTTGGTGCTGCTCGGCCTGCTGGTCCACGCTGCTCTTCTTCCTGCAGCTTTGGAGGTTTTCCTCGGCTGCTTCCTTCCTTTCTTGCTGATGCCGGTGTTCTCTGGCCTTCTTCTGAGGCTCCTTCCAGAGGACCCTTCAGGCCTCCTGTGTGGCCTCCTGCCCTTCTCTTCGTATCTGTGAGGTCTTTCTGGTTGTGCCGTTCAGCAGGATCCTTGGCCAGACCCTGTTGCTTGCTGGTTTTGGCTTCAGCTGTGCTTTTCACTCCTGATCATTTCCCTGTTCTTGGGTCAGGGCCCACCTCTGGATGCTGTTCGTGGCCTAGCCTCTCTGTGCAGCTCCCTTGTGTCATGGTTCCCTGTCTTGGATTCTGACATTGTTGGTTTGGCCATGGTGTCATTTGCGACCACAAGAACTAGCTCCAGTGGCTGCTGTGGGGCTCATGGGGACAGTGTGGCTTCCACTCATCAGAGATACCAGGGAACACCTTCCTTTGGCCCTGTGCATTGCCCTAGCTGCTCAGGAGGTGACACCCTGTGACTGCTCTGTCTTTGGCTTGCCCTGAAGAGATCCAGTCTGTCTGCTCCCACAACTTCCTGTAAACGTCCTGTTGCTTTGTCCAGGATGCTCTCCTCAGGACTGAGTTGCTGAAGACCAAGCTGTTCTCCAGGAAAGATGGGAAAGTGAGCCTCCACTTTGCATCTTACCCATCCATGGTGACCTTGTTCTTGTTAAGGACCCTGAAGCAGCATTTGTCATCCATCCACTGACTCTGGATTCATAGCTGCGGCATCACAATGCAGCTGAAGGAAACTTCTCCATGTTTCTGTGAGGTGCATGCCACTGTCCACTGGGGGCTGAGCCTCACCTCACTGCCTGCTCAGCTGCTTGAGCAGGGACAGCACTGAGGGCACAAGTGTGCTAATGTGACTCCAGCTGGCAGAAAGGACAGTGTGTGCAGCACCAGGGTTGAGGAGGTAAGCCAGGACATTGCCTGCACGTCCTACATGCTGGTAGAGGGTCACTGGTGTGAGCCTTGGCTACAGAGACCACCTGGCTCCCAGGATACTATCCTGTTCTGCTGAGAGTGCATTTCTACTGAGCACAGGGTGTTACTTCCTTCTGCAGGAATATCCAGGATCACTGTCTTCCGTTTTTATTGAGAGGGACTTTCATGTGACAAGATGAACAGGTATTGTCAGTTCCACTAGTGTGGACAGCTACACATGACCATGTAACTATACATGAAAGGCTGAAGAAAATCCCAGCTGCCTGCAAACTCCTCAGTACCCTTCCTAGTAAATTCTCCATCCAGGTCCTATAACTTATGACTTTCAGGCTTCTATCAGTATAGTTTTGCCTGTTATTGAAAAAGTAAAAGCTATATCCATATAGTATATATTTTTAAATCTTTTTTCATCCAATATAATTTTTTTGAAGTTTGCTTCTTCAAAATTATTTTGTCCTCAGCAAGACACAATACCCAATGCCCACATCCTTCGGGAGAGGTTTACTTTGGCCCAGTTATAGAGGTTCCAGTCCATAGTCAGCTAGGTCCAAGATGGCCTGGAGGCTGTTCATGGTACTGCAGGTGGTGAGCAGGTGGGCAAGCAAGATAGAGAGGGAGGGAAGGAGGGGAGAGAGAGGGGGGGGAGAAAGCGGGAGGGAGGAACGAAATAACCCTGGAAGGCCACACACCCGAATCTCTTCTCCCACCCAGGCTTCACCTCCCAGATCCCAGTTATCCTTGGACGTACCAGTGCACCAATCTGCTGATGAGTGTCGTACACTCGTGATCCAGTTGCCTCCCCAGAGCCCCACCTTCGAGTATCGCATAAGACTTTGCGGGGAAAGCTAGATATAAGCCCTAATGCTGGTATTGTTGTCTGGTGTTCCAGAGGATGAATTTAGAACATACCACCATTTGCTCATCCAGCTTCCGGTTGATGGAATTCTACCTGTTGCTAATTGTGGCTGCTGAAAATAAGGCTGCAGTAAATATTCTTCTGCAAGTCTGTTTGTGAATGTGTTTCTTCCTTTTGTTAAATACAAAGGAGGCAGTAGCTGGGCCGTCACTGCATAAGTAGAAAGTGGCCTCTGCTTAGAAGCTGGCCAGCAGCTCTCCATGGGGCTGCGCTACTCGTGAGAGTAGCAGAGAGGCTTGTGCAGGTGTCTGAAGGGCGAGTCTGTTCTACTTTCATTTCTGGATGGCTCTGCAGTTTCCTGGTCAGACTTTTACTGGTTGCTCAGTGAAAACATGTCTGCTCCCTCCCTGGCAGGATCTCAGGCCTGCAGGGCATGGCTGGACCTGGCCTTTTTTTAAAAAAAATTTTATTTTATTTATTTATTTATTTATTTATTTATTTCTAGTTTCAGAACCTTTTGTTTGTTTATTCACTCACTTTTTATGGCCGGCTCAGCCCACCTCGAGGGCAGAGCTGGCACAGCATGTGGTGCTGGGGATTGAACCGTGGTCCCTGAAGCCACCCAAGCTTTCCCAAGCAGGCGCTTTAGACCATTGAGCCATCCCGCCGGGCCCCTGGACCTGGCCTTGGTGCCTAGAAATTCTGTGTGGTCTCCATGCCATTAGCAGAGCCTATGCCCCTATTTCAATATTGTGGTCACGAACTCCCTCTGCTTTCTGCTCTGTCACCACTGCTTCCTGTGCTTTCTCTGCCCGGGGCCCATGGGCTAGACCTGTGCGTCAGGTGGACCCTTGACCCACCTGTTTCCTAGCCTGGAGTCCAATGTCATCTTTGATCTCAGCACTTCTTCCAGGAATGATGTTTTCTTTATGTTGTGGTTTTCTCTACTGGGGCTCTACTCCTTCGCTATTGGTCCCAAACCCTGCATCTGGTTAATTTAAATATATTGTTTTGTTGTGCTCCACATGGAACCCTGGGCCTCACCATTCTTCACTCAGCTCCTTCATGGGCCCTGATTCATTTTTTAGAATTCCTTCATGTATCTGAATAAATTTTATTGTATAGAATCACTACAGGGAGGAAGATTAACATAACCATGTCTTCTGCAGTTACCTGTTGTGACAAGAACAGCTAACACCTTTAACATAAATCTCTCACACAGAGTAGCAAACTCTGTGAGGCTGTCCCTGGCTCCTCCAGTCCAGTGCATGAACTGCTGTGATTGGGACTTGCGGGCTGCCTGTACCCTGGGAATCTGGAGTCCTGGTGGCCTAGAAATCTGGTGATTGATTGGTGGCCTGGTGACTGCTACAAGGCCCAAGATGGGGCCCTGTTTCCTGGGACAGTGGCCCATCCCTTCTTTTATGAGATGGAAATGCCACAGTCTGTTGGTGCTGTCCCCAGGGAGTGATGTTGCTTTGCCAGAGAAACCCTGTCCCGTTCTTGGGCTGAGGTTGTGTGCGCCATAAAAGGATACACTGAATTTGTGTTGCAGTCTGGTTTAGAAATTAGTATTTCACTCACACCAGAGAGGAAATGCCATTCAGGCACTGACTTCTAAGAGAAATTTGATGTCAGAGTGTGTATCAGAATGTGTGTCCATCAAACATTCAGCCTCAGGGAGGGTGGTGAGCCTGGTGTGGGAGTGAGTGGTGGTGGGAAGAGGGATGGTTCAGAGTAGGAGAACATGTGTACTCTGCCTGTGACCTGAGTGATTCTATTGCATCATGGTGTGGTATCCATGTCTGTTGTGCACCTACCCTGCTTCCTGGGCCAGGCCTGTGTTAGATGGGCTATGGAGTCTCTTTCAGCTTGGTGACTCTGAGATTCCCAGGAGATGCGGTTCCCCCTTTATCTTTTCAGATGTTAGATCTTCAGTGTATAGAATGTCATACAAAGTCAGAGAATGGCCAGTCACGTGGGTACTCTGTGGACCCCGAGTGGCCCAGATTCATTGTTCAGCAGCGAGTATACTGTCACTGCTGGCAGTGATAGCTCCCTAGGCAGCTACAAGGACCCTTCACCTCCATGTCCCAGAAGGGCCAGAAGCCAGTGCTGATGTGGTGCTATTTGTTCTTCAATTTCTAGTCTGCTCATGTGAGGAAGCTGACACTGGTCTAGAGGCCTATACGTCAGCAAGGAAAATTCTAACATGAAAAGAGTTGAAGGATGAAAATTAATTATTTCTTCTTCCTCCTAAGAAACTTGAAACTTCTTGTGATTGTTTTTGCTCAAATTTAACCCAAGAAGAGCCTTGGCAGTACTCCACGATCAACTCATCTTCCTTTGGGAGAGTTGTAGGTGAAACCTGGACATTTTGCCAAGGATACACCTTCTCCAGGAGAGCTTCTGTTGTCAGAAGGTGGTGGCTGTTTCCCTGTCACAGAGCAGGGAGTGATGCAGGTTGTGGCATGGCACATAGAGACTTGAGCCAGGGTAACTGGCTCCCTGCCCGCTTTTTTCCAGCCTCCTCCTCTGTTTCGTCTAGGTAGTTTCCTCCTCCTTGGAAACTGTGCTTAGTCTGAGGCTGTTTCATATCCACTCAAAGAATGTGTTTGGTGCCCTCAGTGCCTCATTGCCACTCTTTCGAGCCCTTGGTTTTTGGAAAGCCTTGCTGATGCTCTGGCCTCACCTGATTCTGACTTGACTCTGTGGTTTCCCATTTATTGCAGGTTCTGTTTTGAGTGTTTAAGATTTGTGATTTGAACTCCCCAAATACCGCAGTTTCTAAGTTTCCAGAAGCCTCTGTCATATGACAGATAATGGAGTTTCCTATAGATCCCTGGAGAGCAGGTTATTCTTGTCTGCATGTGATCCAGGCTAGGAACATAATAATGGTGTTTCTTGAGGAAGCTGAGCCACATGTAGAAATTCAGCTTGGACTATTATGTCTGGATGTCCCTTGCTGTTCCTTCCCTGTCAAGCAAGGCAAAAATGGCGTGCTGTGCTTTGATAATTACCTGGCATATTGGACTTGTCATTGGCGTTTGGAAATATCATGGAAGCTGGGCCTAGTAATGCCTAAACTCTAAGGTGGCAGGGACCATCAACATGATGGTGGTGTAGCTCCCTGGGTGGCTAAGGGTTTCTTTGCTTATGAGAGCTTCAGCTCACAAGCTTTATAGACATAGAGGGTGTTTTAGGACCCTGCATTGGGAAGCAGGGCCTGAGAGCTCAGTGACCTCTGAGGCAGCATGCTGCAGGTACCTGGCCTCTCTCTCTTTGATTGTCTTTCTTGATCTGCTGCATCTGCAGCCATGTGGCTCTCACAGTCATCCCTGGTTGCTCCTGCAGAAGCCACAGGGATTACTGTGTGGTGAACACCGCTGAACTGGTACAGGGGACAGGCTCCATTAAATGCATGATCTGGAGTCTGTAGGGATGGAGAGGGAGGTGGTTCACAAAAGAACAACTGCAGCAGGACAGGAGTGGCACCAGTGAATTCATTAGGTGGCTTACCATGGCCAGGATGGGCTCAGCAAGCCAGAGTACCACCCTCTTCCTCTTGTGCTCTTTCTGATGCATTCTGAGAGATGCCAGCGATCAACAGCCTTCCTTCTGACACCCGTAAGAGAAGTGCACACTTCCCTGTCAGCTGTAATTCCAAATGCGGTATCGTCTTTCTTTTCAAGAAGCTTCATAAACTAGATGGCAAGGTTAGGAATGAATAGCAAATTAACATCAGCCAGATTAATCTTTTAGTTATTGGAGGCTGATCAGGCTCACAGTCCCCCAAGTGAGTGGCCAGAGAGGTCTTAAATAAATGAGACAAATGGCATGATTTCAGAGCCCAGGAAGATCAGAAAACTCACTCAGAGAATTTGAGGTTTTCTTGTGTTTTAGACCAGGAACTTCTCTGAGCAGCCTATATTTCTTAAATTTTAGAAAAGGAGGGGGATACTGAAGGAGGTGCAGGAACCTGGGCAGGACACGGGAGTCCCTGCAGGGCTTCTCCAACAATGCACTGTGTTAGTTGAGGAGAGCTATGTTGTCTCTAGGAAACCTTCACCCAGGAGCGAGGTGTCTACAGCGGCAGTCTCCTTTTAGTTGATTTGGGTTGGAGCCAAACGTCCTCAGCTGTGGCCCAATCTTGTTGGGCCCAGCTTCACAGGCCAGTCCAGGCCTCAGTGGGGACCAGCGACTCTCAGAGGTTCACTTACTGTGAGCTCGCTGCTTTCCTCCAGACAAAGGACAGACTCACAGGTAAACGTGGAAGCCAGTTGGTTGACATAAACCCTGCTTAGAGCCACTTCATTGTGGCCTCTATCCTGCATCTTTGAAAATGACAGGGACCCACGAGGAAGGATGGGAAGGGTTCTGGGTCATGGCTGTGTCTGGGGCCGTGTCACCCTTCAGAGGAAACCCTCTAGTCACAGCGCACAAACATGCTTTGGCCTCCGTCCTCGGCCTTGGGCTCAGGTTGGCCACCACCTGCTGACAGTGTGTGTCTGTGTTGTCACAGTGGGTGAAGGTGACAGTGGTTTCTGTGTGCAGTTCCCACTGGACATCATTTCTCTTCCTTTGCCAGGCTCTGTCTCCCTCTCCCTTCTCTCCTTGTCTTTGTCTCCAGGTCCTTCTTTCCTCCCCCGTCCTTCCTTCCTCCCTCCCTTTCTCGTTTTCTCACCCTTTGGTGCCCTGTCTCACATGCCAGGATGCCTTAGGTGCCCTCAGTCTGCCTTTCACATGGCACGCCCTGTCTAGTCTGAAGTGGTGAGTTGATGATACGATATTTGGTATGAAACAGAATTGCAGAGAAATTGCCTTTCTCATGATAGGCCAGGATCTATCAGTATGAGTCAGCTTGACTAAAATTGGAAGAAATGGCTTGGTTACTTTTCCCCGCTTCCACAAAGGAGATAAGTGTCTTACTGTATTGCCGTCCCTGGTCCTTCGGTGAAGCTCTGGTAAGAGCAAAGAACACACCCCATCCCTTGCGTCCTGGGAGCAGTCACCTACCAGTCCTGTGTGTCATCTCTTGTCCTCAGAGGACATTGTGTTTGGTCTTCACCTGATAGGCCTTTATGTGGCTGTTTGTTTGATTCCTGATGTCTTGGAGAGACCCATAGTCAGGGCCTGATGCTGCAGCTGATGGTTTATGTCAGCCCACCAGCGACCTGGTTTGGGCTAGATCTACTCCCTGTCTTTGCTTCCTTTGTCCTTGATCCGCAGACCTTGGGTTGGCTCCCACCATGCTCTGTTGCTCTCTGCAGAATCTGTGGGCTTTAGCCTGGGGCTGCCAAGGACTGCATTTGCAATCTTTGAAGCCCTCCTCTGTCTTTTAATTCTTCCTATTTCTCTGATTTTTGCTACTCATGACAATTCAATATTACTCTAATGTGTCTTATACTGAAATATGGTTTATTATCTTTAGTCATTAATTAAAATATTAGGCAAAATGTAGTCTATCTTATACACACCATTACACATCATGCTAATGATAATATGATGATTGTAAAGCAACTGCAAATGCAAAGTGATGAACGTCTAATACGGCTAATACTCTTATAATGGGATTTTGTGTATAGCTCTTTGCCACCTATTGTTTTTGAAGCACATTCTATAAATAAAACTTCATTGCACTGTAAATTGTTTTTCTATAATCTTTATTTATGACACATGCTGCAGTGTCTTCCTAAACTTCATTTACTAAATTATGTTGTTGTTTTCAATAGCATAATCAAGTATAAAAAAGCATAATTGCATTTTCTTGTTTAATTTGTTCATCATTGGCTTTTAGTACTGAGGACAGAGGAGGAAGAGAAATACTTTCCAGTGATTGGTGAATCAATTCCCTCATACTTGGTGTTGATTTTCCTACTGTGCTCACAGGTATCAGAACCCAGTGCTTCATAATACAGTTATGTGGCTTAAGGATGTGTGTGTCTGTGAAAGGTGAGCCGATCTTTGTCTGTACTGATGCCAGGGGACACATAATGGACTCTCTGGCTGTAATAGCTATGGGGCAGATAAGGGCTGTCAGACGTACAAGCAGAAGACGCTGTACCGTGGTCATCTATAGATGTTTACTTGCTTCCTTGGTGATGCAAGGTGACTGGTGCTGCTGGACTGTCCACAGCTGCACCCTCTGCCCCTGTGTGGCATGGGACCTGGTGCAAGGTGAGGGTCATTCCTCATCCAAACCTTTGAGCCCCCAAGGGCTTCTGGCTCTGAGAGGTCTCTTCCCTCCACTTCCACAGCTCTGGAAATTCAATTTCACTCTCGCTGTCTCTGGAAAAGAACAAGACATCTTTGGGATCCTATCAGAATCTCCTTCCACTGTGTGATCAGCTTTCAGATGCAGCCTGCATCTAGGGGCGGGGGTGGACATCAGTTGGGGCTGTTGGGCCTCACATTCAAGTGGCCTGGTAAATAACTTAAGATTGATTACAGTTGGGTTGGCTTTTCCATTGCCTGCCACCAGCCTCTGCAGTGGATGCTAGGGTGCTCAAGGGTTGTGGGTGACAGTGCTTCCAGAGGTTCACTGAAATCTGTACAGTTGGTGTTCTGCAGGGAATGGAGCCAAGAGGATGTGCACCTACTTTTGCATCTCTGCTGAGAGAGTGTGTGGGGGAGGACCGCGTCACAAGGAACTGGTGCGTGTGTCAAGGATGCCAGCATTCAGATGCCTGCAAGATGGTCCCTGGGAAGCCCAGAGAAAATTGATTCTAGGGTCCTGAGATCATCTGAAGGTGCCACCTCCCCGGAACTACAGTGTGCTGACCCCATTGTGTAGTGCTCACAGGTCTGGTGGCTTTGGCCTCTGTGTCCCCGCAAATGGAGGTGATATTTCTTTCTTTCTTTTTTTTTTTTTATTTCTTTTTGTGGAACCAGGGATTGAATTCAGGTTCTTGGGCTTGCCATGCAAGTGCTTATTCTACTGAGCTATCTCCCCAGCCCCATGCAGGTGATATTTCTCATCCCTCAAGGAATGAGGGGCTGGGAAGGGTCAGGTCTTCAGCAGGAGGAGCTAGGTGCAGGGTTCATGGTAGAGAAGATGCTGCTTCATTGGAGAAGGGTTTGCAGAAGGGTTTCTATTGCTGATAATGAGATACTCCTGACACTGCAATTAAGTCTATAATCACAGAGTATCGTACTACAAACGAATCATGTAGGAACAGATGGAAGTAAATTGAATGTGCATCTTTGTGTTCAGTGTGCTGAGGAGCTCTGACAAGGATGGGGCAACAGATTAGCAGTCAGGAGTCAGCAGGAGCTAAGTTTTTAAAACAGGGCTGTGAAATCAGATCAGAATTATGGTCAGCCTTGGAGTGTAGGAAAAGCAGAATTTAACACACAATAGTGATTATGCTAACACACCTATTGTAAAAATTTCTATTTAAAATGTAATTACTCATTACATAAATATGTACTGAAAAGCTTTAATGTAGGAGTGCCAAAAGTGAGGACGTGGGCAAGGATCTGGGAAAACAGAAGCACTGGCCTGCCTTGCTCTGAATGGTTATTTCCTTGAGCCCCCTGTTTCAGAGATGCCTATAAACTTACTTCACTGAACAAGATTTAGACAAATTTCACTGGGCTTTAAGATCATCTGTAGGCATTTTTGTAAGAAATTGGAAATAAAGGATGAAATCATTGAATTTTTTTTGGCAAATATAAGGATATAAACTGATTTAAAGCCAAGTTAGAAATGTCAATGGGACAATAACTATGCATTACGTTTTTTTTGTTGTTGTTGTTGTTGTTTTTTCTTTTCTTTTTTTTTGCATTACAGTTTTACAGTTTTTATGATCCGTCTTTATAAAAGACATTGGCCTGGAGTTTCATGGGTAAATTCTTATTATCTTGTAGGAACTGATAACTGTGTGGTCTAAACTGTCGTAGAGCAATGAACATTTCTCTCTCTTAAGGATTGATCTGAGAACTTTGGTAGGTCTAGCAGAAAGGGACTCATTTCACGTAAGAGTTCAACTGTGAACTTTCTAACAAAATATGAGCATCGTGAATCTGGTGTAAAAATGAGCAAGCCAGCTTTGCTCTATAGATGCAATATTATTCTTATAATAGGATCTCTATTGTAATAATACATAAAGTGAGTGTATTAGAAAGGAATGAAACTCATGACTATACCAGAAGACCTTGAAACAACACATCACCATTTCTGATTAAATTTTAAGTGGAAGAACTGTGGTGGAAGTTTTTGTGACTTGAACAAGAACATTGAGGAACCTGGGAGTGCTAGTAGAACGTGCTGGCACCTGTGAGCAGGGCTGCACTGCTGCTCCTGCTGGTCTGTGCCTAGGAAGATACAGGAGAGACATATTCTCCTGAAAGATAGAAGAGACCACACAGTGTCTGCTTGATAAGTAGGACCAGTAGATGAAAATCATGATTTTACTGTATTGATAAAGGAACAGAAAAATGGATCCAATTATCAGAAACAGTGAGCCCACAAAGTATCTTGAAACAAAACCGAAATGTGGTGGCTTATTGGAAGAAAGTCGTGACAGCATAGTGCTTGGAAAAGGTATGCGACCTGGGAGGGGTGCACAAGCAGCACACTGCCTGAGAGGGGCATGCACACACACGTGTGTGCCTGTGTGTGGACTGACGAGGCCCCGGAGAGCTGTGTCCTGTGTGGAGCTGCAGTGAAAGAGGAAAGAGAAGCGTTCATTAGGGATAATGAAGCTACTCCACAAGAATGAATTCACACACCACAAGAATAAGCTTTGCAGGGTTTAAGGGAGCCCTGAGTCAGGGCTTCTCGTGTGTCAGGAGCAGCACTTTAAGGCTGGGTGGTCAGTGCATCCCAGGCAGAGGTGTTTGGGTGGGAGGCATGTGCAGGTTAGGAAAACAGGCATTAACAGTGAGTTTTGGGGGGCAGGTTTATTTATTTTTTTATCCCCTGGAGAGAAAATAAAATTAGTGTTCACAGTTGAAGAAGTTTGTATACATACATATTATATTCAGTCATTAAAGGAGCTAAGAAGTGTTAAAAGAAATGTAATGTGATAGGCTTTTTAAATTGTAGAATTGAGGAGGTCTTTTTAGGCTAGAAAATTCATTAAAGACATAATCCTAGCACTTGGAGGTTGAGGCCAGGGGATTGCTTTGAATTTGAGGATACGCTGGGCTACCAAGTGAGTTCAAGGCCATTCTGAACTGTACAGTTAAACCCTGTCTCAAAAACACAAAAAGCCAAAATTGCTAGATTTGGACACACAAAGAGGAAACCCTCGTGTGCCATGGGAAGGAAGCTTTAGTGACATTAGCAGAGGATCCCCAGTGGGTGAGAGGGCACCTCAGTGGTCTGGTGCACATGGATAAAGGATCCCAGCTTGTAATCAGGCCTGTGTTCTCTAGAAGAAAAACTCAGGAACACACTTGACACAGAAACATGTTTGTTCAAAGCCAGATTGAAGGGACCCTGAACTCTGTGAAAAGAGCAGAGAACTTTCTTTATCCACCAGAGGCAAAAACAAAGACCGGTGACATGTGACGGTGTAAATGGAGACAAATGTTTTGGCCAAATATTGAGCTAATGATCTGATGTTCCTCGACTCAGTAATTCTGCTTCTGGACATCTACCCTGAACAATTCTGTGGAGCACGCAGAAAGGCCTGATAATCGGGGCCACTGAAAACAGCCCAATGGCCAGCTACAGTACTTATAGGGTCAACTGTTGTGCTTCCACAGGAGAGAAACAACCAAGCGCTGCTGTGTCCATTGCTGGGGGCACAGGAAGGGGTGAAGGTTGGTGGGTGCCAAGAAACTTGGTGTCAGCTGGTTGTACACATGAGTGATTAGCTCTTGGTTGGTGCATTGTGAGGAGTATAAATATAAGATGTGATTGCTCAAATAAGCCAACTAGACCTGGTGGTACATGTCTGCAATCCAAGCACTCTAGGAGGCTGAGGTGGGAAGGTCGTGAGTTCAAGCCTACCCTGGGACTTAGCAATTTAGCGATATTCTGTCTAAAAAAGACCAAAATAAATTAAGAGGGCTGGGGGGCGGGGTGTAGCTCAGCACAGAGGCCCTGGGTTCATTCTCTAGAGTAAAAAATAAAAATAGAAATATAAAAATCCAATATTCTGAGCTTAGGGTTATATACTGAGATAGTAATCACTTGGCATCTAGTAACTTGTCATCAAGCCAGCACTTGTGCAAAGATTTTGGTGACAAAGTACAATTTTCAAGTGTTATGAATCACACAGAGCTCATGAGCTTAATGAAAACTAATGTGACAAGATCATGTATTCTAAAGGCCACATAAAGTGTGTGTAGAAGAGCATTGTGTGATTATACGAGTTAGGAAAATGATACTATATTGTTCCGACCGTGATCTTACAAATGAGTCTTCTAAAAAATCCAGGGTTCCTGTTTCATACCATCATGGGCAGGGCAATAATGATTTCATGTGTTAGTATGCAATGAAAAATCTGGGCAGAGAATTTCATAATGCATCAAAATGTATGTACTAACACCCCAGTCAGTGCCAACCCTAGTGATACCTAGGCGTATACCCCCCATTTACTTCCTGAACAGAAATCCACATTGTTCATGTTCTGCTTTGGGGGGTCTGCCTTGTCCATGTTGGGGCCAGCAGAAGTTCACAAGCACTGTCAGTATCATCCAGTTATATGAGCAATTGTAGCTGACTCCTGATTTTAAGTATGATTTCACTGTTTTTTCTCTACTTTAGTATTTTGAAGTAGTTTAACCTGTCATCACTTGAAACCCTGCTTTACAGTTGAGATAATGTCTCATAATTGTGTGTACGGAATGGATTGGCATACTATTCTGAGCCTGGTTTTGACCTAACATTTTATATGCAGCTCTCTACCTGCTTAGTTTTCACAGTATGGCTGTCCTCAGTCGGTTTAATTATTGCACAGTGTCATGTTTTTAATGGACACTCCCTGCTTCTCCCTGTGGGAGTGCTGTTTACCCTCCTTATCACATCTTTCCCCCTTTCTGTCCATTCCTCATCGCAGGCTTTCCCGCCAGCCGAGGCACAGGCACAGCTGTAGCACCGCAAGGTCTCACGTCAGCCAGAGTCTCACCCAGCCTGCCACCATGGGGACGGCTCAGGTATTGTGTGACCCATTCCTCCTCTTCCCAGTGACTGTCCCTTCCTGTAATGGGTCTCAGGTGTCTACTCACAGCCTGCAGTGTTGGGACCCTGTGGCCCAGGTGGGGGTGGGGTTGTGCTGGGTGGAGGTACAGTCCCTGGGGGGAGCCAGAAGGCCACCACTGTCATTTGAGGAGTGGGTGCTGGGCCAGCAAGGTGGGTGTTTTCTAGTCTGAATTCCTTGGAAACAGCCTGTTTTCAGGCGGTCATTGAGAAGCGGGCGAGGGAACTGGAAGGCAGGTGACATCTGCCTTGGAGCTGGCTCTGTACTGCTGGAGTGGAGGGGTCAGCCTGTGGCTCTGGTGGTATGCTCATAGATCAGCTCAGGGCCCCCAGATGGAGTGTTTCCAGCAACCCAGTAACTTACTCCTCGTGACACTCAAGCATTGTGTGGATTCTGGGGGTCAAGTGGTACTTTTGTGGGTGTAGGGAATGAGGGCTGTGCCATGGAATTGAGGCAGGTGAAGCAGGGCACAGCCTTCTAGGTGCAGTGGCTAAGGGATACTCCTGGGGCCTTTTCAGTGAGGCCATCTGTTCTGATGAATCTTGGTTGTCAACTGAGTGAACTAAAATTTCCAGAGAGGAGACTGAGCTCGTGTGTGGGTTAGTGCATGACAAGCTCATTGCTGGGTGGCTTCTAGGATGGTCATAGCCCCACCTGCAGGATATGCCTGCTCCCTGGCTTCAGCCTCTGTGGCTCTTTCTAACCTACACTGCTGCCTGGTGGACACAAGCTACCCACCTTTGCTCCATCGTGCCCTTGGGCTTCTGCCTTGGAACCAGCCTGGCCTAACCCTTGGGAGTTGTGCACCAAAATAAAGCTCACACTGTGGACTCAGGTACTCTGTTTGTCATGGCCACAGGAAAGTGATCCATGCATCATGTGTATTCTCCATGCTGATTTGGAGTGGATTTGGGGGCAGAGTTATGACCACTGACCCCATCCCAGTGCCAATAACCTTCTCAGAGGAGGCATTTTATTTGATTTATCAAAGGGAAGCAAGGATTATGCATGATATAATCTCTTTCGTTGGTTTAGAAGAGATTCCAGTTGACAGATGTTCACATTTCCAAGGGACCCTTGCTATTGCTTGACAATCTCCCTCTGATTTCAATCTTGTTTCTTCTTTCTTTCATCACTTGTTCTTAGCTCTGCATTCTGAAACTTCCTTCGCTGACTTCATGACACAGAAGGTAGTATTGACCTGAGGCTGTCAGACACAGTGGTCACGGCTACAGCTAGAGGCACTTTGCTGGGACCAGGGCCATGAGGCACCTCCCACATTGAGACTCACTTTCCCTCTGATGCAGCAAAGAACAGCCATGCCATTCCATGAATCAGCTATGGCTTCCCACTGCAAAGACTGAGCCCATTGTGGCTGGTGAGGTAGATGGAACTAGAAAAGCCACCAGCCATCTTTGACAACCTTTTGCAGGACTGATCACTCAGGTTTGCTTTTCTCTGGGGCCCTCCCACAAAGAGCAGAATGGGTGGGAGAACACAAGTCCTCCAGCTCCAGGGATGGGGAGTACTCTTGTCTGTTGATGGCCACAGTTGTTGTTTCAGGGTCTTGCATTCTAAGAGGGGCAGGGAAGTGGTCCTTCATGCATGTGCCATGGCAGCTGCATCCCGAGTCCAGCACTGGGCTGTCCTGCACCCACCCTTTGTTCTTCAGATTGTCCAGTGATGACTTTCATCCCAAGATAGGACGTCCCCAGAGAGCTCCAGTCCCCTTAGCTCCTGGGAGAACCATGCTTGCCCTCATGTTTCAGGCCTATAAAGTCCTATCTTTGATTCCACACTGTAACCCTGACAGTGGATGTGTGGTGTCCAATACTCCCTGTTGGAATAGGTGCACACAGGCATAGTGCTGACACATGAATGCGTGCATGCATGCCGCCTGGAATTATGGACCACGGAGTCCTAGCATTTGGTCTTCCACCTGCTTTCTCACTTCCACAGGCGTTCTGACTTGGCCATAGCACTGCTGGTTGGGCTAGGGTCTTTACCTTACTTGCAAGGGGCTACAGCTTGTGGTGTGTATGCCCATGTCACTCATGAGATCTCCCCAGTGGATGTGATGGGTCCTAGTTACAGACACACCCTACTTATAGCAAAGTCTCTGGTGCCCTGGGTGTGGGGTTTGCTTATTTGATGTCTGCCTACGGATCTAGTGGCCTGGGCTCAACTTTGTCCTGGGGTCACAGAGCATGTGTTCCTCCAACCTGCTTGTTCCAGTCCCACACCATGAGGCTTGGTGTCCATCTCTGGGTGCCTGCAGTGGCCAGTAGTCACATATTTGCCTCTTCCAAGTCATAGGATGCTGAAAGACACAGGTTGTGAAGTCGCACTGTGACCCTTTGCCAAGGACTCTCCTAGGCAAAATGGTGAATTTGGACCAAAGACCACATCTTTAGACATTGCCAAGGTCATAAGGGTCCCCAGGCAACATTGTTCTTCTCCATTAGGAGACACACCTGAGCTTTTAGCGCCCTTGGTGAATTGCCTGTGGTTTTTCTGTGTCTGCTGGGGACATAGACATGGAGCGTCGAGCCTTGCTTGTCACCTCTTTTAGTAGGCACACAGCTAACCTGGGTCTCCTTGCCACCCCCTAGTCTGCATCTTACCAGTTTTATTGATCTTCTTCCTGGACTGGTTTGGGTTTGGCTCTCCTTTTTATATGCTATTTCACTGAGTTCTATTCTGGTCTTTATTAGCTCCTTTTTTTGGTCTTAATTTGCTTTTCATTTTTCTTAAACTCAGAGCTAGAAGCATTGATTTGAAACTTCTTCATCACCAGAGGCATTCTGTACTGTAGATTTCACTGTGAGCTTCCACCTTGTTGGGTGTGGGATGCTTTAGCTTACCCGTAGCAAGGCAACGAAATGGCTGGGAAAGGTATCATCCTCACATTTTCTGATGGGGCCTGCTGGGAGCCCTTCTCCCCATTGCCTGTACCTCCACTGAGCTGCTGCTATCCAAGTCTGTGCTCTCTGTGTATTTATGTGATGGCACCAATTCTGTGGATGGTGTGTTCTTGTTTTCTGGATACATCTGGAATTACTGTGTGTCTTAGTTACTGTTCTCTAGTTGCTGGGACAAATACCTAACACCCAAAATGAAGGAAGGAAAGGTTTAATTTCGCTCACAGTTACTGGAGGTTTCAGTCCATACTCTGCTGGCTCCAAGGCAGAGAGGCACATGACAGAGAGCAGCAGTTCATGGCAGTGGAACAGCAACAATGGCAACAGAAGCAACGGAACAACCAGGGAGCAGAGAGCGACAACTAAATTCTGTCTCTCTGTCTCTCTTTATATTACATTCAGGCTCTCTGCCTCAGCCTATCTGCCTTAGGCCACCCGTAATCCCAGAAGGAGTCAGACCCATAGTCGCATCAGTACTAAAACACATAATCCCAGTGGATCATGAGTCAAGTCTCAAACTTTAGAAATCCCTGCCCCATGATTGCATGAGGCTTTGAGGGAACAACTAGACATAAACCATAACACTATGCTTTTATTTATTTATTTATTTATTTATTTTTGTGGGACCGAGGTTCAAACTCACGACCTTGCACTTGCCCAGCAGGCACTTGTGCCTCGGAGCTATCTCCCCGGCTAACACTATGCTTTTAAAACCTGTTTTATTTGTCTGGGTTTGAGGAAGGAGAGAGAAGCTGATGGATGTCCCCATTTCTCTGCTGCCACTAGGCTTTCTCATGAAAGCTTTTCCCGTGCTCTCTCATGGGAAGGAATGTGTTTCTGAACCAGGCACAGCTGTGCAGCTTCTGCAGCCTCATGCCTTAGTTTCTCTCATATAAGTGATTCTCACAGAGGAGCAATTTTCCCCTGGGGCACTTGGCCACCTCCAGGCTAACTTGAGTCCATGGGTGCCAAGGGTGCTGTGGACAACCTGGCCGCTCAGAGTTGTCCCCACAGAGTAATCATCTGGACTCAAATGTTTCCAGGGAGGGGACCTGGAGAAGCTGTGCTTTCTTTCCTGTCTGGAGTTTCCTAGGGTTCTAGTAAGAAAGGCAAGGAGATAGTGCATTCCAGGTGCAGAGCTGTCTGTCTTAGGGAGAAGACTTCCCCAGGTGCTACGGAGTGGTACATGGGAACAGGTTTGCATGGAGATTCCTGTGAATGATTCACATTTAAAGTATGCATGTCAGGGGCTGGGGAGATAGCTCCGAGGCACAAGTGCCTGCTGGGCAAGTGCAAGGTCGTGAGTTCGAACCCTGGTCCCACCAAAAAAAAAAAAAAGTATGCATGTGGACCTTGAGGGATGGCACCATGTCTTGTAAATACCCTGATGGAGCTGCGGAGGCGGTTGTCCATCCCTACATGTTCCTGTGGCTCCCACCCTGGTGTGGAGCCTTTGACAAGGATTGCATTTTTCTCTTTTTTCTTTCCTTTTTTAATGTGTTTAGTACAGGGGCTACAGGGTCTCACTGCGCAGATTGGAGCCATAGTGATCCTTCTGTTTTCAGCTTCCCAAGTGCCAGGATTATAGGCATGCACCACCATGTTCAGTCTCAGTCGCTGTCTCAGCAAACCTGGGGATGGGGCTTGCATGGTGCGCTGTGCCTGGGATCAAACCCAGGTCCTTGTGCTTTGCCTAAGCAGGTGCTTTAGTCTTCTGAGCTATCTGGTCGGCCCTGGATTGTATTTCTTTTGTGTCTAGAGAAGTGTGAGGACAGACTACATCTTGGATTTTATCTCACTTAAAGTTAGATAGATTTTGTAAAGTAGTCTTATCTGTAGTTATGGACCAAACCACAAACATCCCAAATGCAGAAGTCTTATGTTTATTTTGCAGAAGAAAGTTCTCTTTATTCAAGGCAACTGTGAATGGTCTTGTATTGCTCAGAAACAGATGCTCAAGAAGGGAAACTAAACAGGACCTGTTTATTTTTCTGAATGTTTAAAAAGAATAGATATATACAGAGGGCCTGGGAGATAGCTCTGTGGCACAAGTGCCTGCCTGGGAAGTGCAAGGTCATGAGTTTGAGCCCCAGTCCCACAACAAGAAAAGAATAGATACACAAACCAAGAAAGCTATGCATGAAAAAGTCATCGCTTGTTGTCATTTGGTACAGCATCATTAGTTTTCAGTTAAGTTTTACAATGCCCTTTGCTTCTTTAAAATGTGTTTAGTTTTGGCAAACTTAAGGCTGCTCAACTAGAAGTGGATGGTGCCCTATCCTGCATCCTTCTCATTCAGACCTGGGGAGTCCCCTATCACCTGCCCCTGGGGCCTTGCTTCTCACAGGGGGTGGAGGTGGGCCATGTAAGCATTCCCACAGTCACACTTCTGGACATGGCCACCTCTGGCTCATTGTATCTGCTCATCAGTTGCTAGGGTAATGCTTTTGCTGTGATCAGAGCCTTCCTGCTCTCAGGGTCACATGGACATGGCCTCTTGAGTGTGGTGTGAGGACTGCCCATGCCTGTGTGGTCAGACATTTCCTGTCATGTTATGTCACAAGCCAGCAGTCATACTTCAAAGTGAAGTGTTTAATCACTTGTGAGCATACCAGCTTTACTCAACATTGTGAAAACTAGCTGTAAAGTGCCTTACTTCTCTTTCTAAGAGCTCCACAAGAAGTATTTCCATAGTAACCTTTCACTGATATGACCGAGCATCTGAGAAAATAACTCAGAGGCAAAAAGGTCAGTTGGGTTCCCGCTTCTAGTCTGTGGACGCTGGGCTCTGAACTCTGTGCCAGGCACGTTGTGGTTGAAGGAAGTACATGGTAGAAGGAAGCTGCTCCCTCCTGACAGCCAGGGGCAGGGAGAAGAAGGGGCCTTCAGGACCAGACTCTGCATGCTGCTGCACAGGGCATGGTGTACTGGAGGCAGGAGTCTGGGGCAACGCTGGCATTGCACTGGAATAATGCCTTACTGAGGCCAAGTTAGCACAGACACTAGGGACATACTCGGAGGTAGGCATCGGTGGCAGTCCAATTGGCTTTCCATGTTTTCTTTCTTTCTTTTTAAATGTATTTAGGACAGGCTCTGTCAGGCTCTATGGGGTCTCACTATGTAGACTGGACTTGCAGTGATTCTCCTGTTTTCAGCTTCCCAGGTGCTGGGATTACAGGCATATACTACCATGCCCAGTCTTAGTTGCTATCTCAGCATGCCCTTGGGTAGGACCAGCTCAGCACATTGGGGATTAAACCTATGTCCCTGCATTTGTGTACGCAGGCGCTTTAGTCTGCTGAGCTATCTGGCTGGCCCTCCCCCTCCATGTTTTCTGTTCTTATTTATATCTGTGTACATTTTCAGTTTATACATGGCACTTTAGGTCACAAATGCTTTGTTTACAAACAATCTGGTTTGCACACAGAAGTGTTTGACAGAATTTTGTTTCCATTGAGAACTCTGCCCTGGGTGGTGATCACAATGGAGACCCTCATTTTTGCATGAACATGAACGTAGCTGTTTTCTCTAGGACTGTGGGATCAACCAAGTCTGTGAACCGAGATGCTGCTAAATGAGCTACCCTGTGCTGTTGCAGAACAGATGCTTAACAAATTAATGTGATATGTTGTGACAACTGTACTTCTGTGTATAATATAAAATATTTTAATGGCTCTTAGGTATGCTACTGTCCGAGTATGCTTCAGTTTGTGTCAGGTCTTGTGTGGACAAGGATGTCCAGTTCTCTGGTAATGTAAATAATTCCTTACTGATTTCCCTCTATTTGAGTCCTAACTCACTTTCGTAGAATGCATTCTTGGTACTCCAGTGTCTCGCTTTGCAGAGCCCCCGTGCTTGTGTCCACGTGGTCTCCAGAGCATGCACCACCCCCTCCTCAGCAACTGGTGGTGATTTCTCACTTCTTGCTGTGACTTCATCTCCAACCCTGACCACTCTCTTTCCACGTGTGAATTGTATGGTTGAATCTTTCACCCATTTCAATATAATTGCAAGGTTTTTAAAAAAATTCTCAGAATGACTTTTGAGTTTTCCTTCATAATTTTATATGTCAGAAGTAAATTCTTGCACATTGGATCTGAATTTGCTTCATTATAACTTTGGTGCTGTTTGAAAAGCCTTGCTTTGTCACCCCATGAGAAAGCACAGCCTCCACTGTGTGAATACCTCACTATCACATTTTCACTTAGTCCTTGCATTCCTAGCAGTAGTCCTCAAGTTTGTCTCCCATAGGTGTAAGTGGGGGCCTACTTCTTCCATGGAGGGGCTGGCCAGCTGTTGACGGACTGCTGACTGGGAAGTAACACTACTGCATTTACTGGCTTGGGGGTGTCTTGTGTTTTGGAGAACACTGGTTGGGGTCATGGTATAGCTTTCACTGTGCTTCTTTCTCTTGACTTTTTCACAAGAATCTGTGTTAGCACTTTGTCTCCTTCTCTTTGCAGAGGTCCTGCAGAAGCCATAGTCTTTGGCATGCTCTCCCTGCCAGTGAGAAGCCCTGTGCATACCACCAGCACCAGGGATGAGGCCCCTGTGTTCCGTGCTGATAGTGCCACAGTGTGCCTGGGGTCCATGAGACTCAGCAGATGTGCAAGGGAGGTCAGGCATGCTGTCCCACAGGAGCTGAGATTTCACTGTAATGCCATCACAGGTGTCTTAAATAGTCCGAACTTAGCTCAGAGTTCTGTAGGTCAGGAGGTGACATGGGTCCTGCAGGGCCAGAACCAAGGTGTTGGCATGGCTGGTGCTGTGCAGGCTCTAAGGAAGGCCAGATGGTGCCGGCTCTGGAGTCTTTCTGTCACTGGCTTCTGGCTCTGCCCTGGGCCACAGGTAGTCTGGAGCCCTCCCGCTGAATTCTTGGCCACAGCTGTAGGTCTCTGTCCCGGCAGGTTGCAGCTTCACCAGCTCCTGCACACAGGGTTTGTTCTTCATCCAAGTCAATGTTTAGCTTTCATCTTTGGATGTTTTATTTTTTTGCCATCAGTTTAGACAGCATTTCTACATTTCCTGTACAGTTGTAAAGTAAATATTTCATCTTCTTTATATTTCAGAGTGGATAGGATTAGTTCTTTTATCATTTTTAGAGCAGTGGAAAAGAGTAGTCTCTCGAGACTGTTTTTCTGAGTGGAGCTTGACTCTACGTTGGATTCTTAGCACAGGGGTTCCTTCCAGACACCATTCAAAGTGCCTGGACTCCTTGATTATCAGGCTTGAGGAATGGTAATAGCTTAGTTTTACCTTTTCTTTGACATATGTAGAGTGGAATATTTTGTAGAAAGAGATATCCCAATTCCAGACAGAATTCAGGCCTGATGTGACTGGGACTGCCTGGAGCCTTCCAGATCCTCATTTGAGCCAGCGTCTAGGCCTGGTGTGTGAGTGGGACCCCCAGGGCCCACCAAATCCTCATTCAAGCCAGCGACCAGGCCCAGCATGTGAGTGGAACTTCCTCCATCAGACAGGCACAGTGTGGAACCCTGTGGCAGAACTCCCTGCAGAGAGGCTAAAGGCAAGACCCACCCAGCTGATCTGGGAGCAGAACTTCTTGCCAGAGTGGCACAGCAGGTTTCACTTCCAAGGGCTACAGCAGGAAGAAGTGGAGCACAGAAGCCAGACTCCAGCCACACCCACCTGGGCGAGTTTGCACTTGGTAGATTCAGACCAGGTGCTAAGGTAAGAACTCTACCAAAGCTCTATTACAAAGGTCAGAAGACAGTTCTATACAAAATGACAATGAGAAGGAACGAAATGTATTTTCCGGCCCTGAGCTCATCAGAACAAATGCAGGAGACAATAGCATAGAAGAAATTGGAAGACATATACCTGAAATCTCTGAAATAATAGCGTCTGAAGTAAAGAAACAACTGCAGAAAGGCATAGAGGAAATCAGATCAGAAAGAATTTATGAAGTAAAAAAAGAAATGATAACTATAATGAAAGAAATGCTAAGTGCTTCTAAAGAAGATACTGATAAAAAACAGATGAGAATAGAAAAATGATGGAATTTTGAATGAGGAATATAGGGAAGAAATAGAATGTATGAAGCAGATTCAAAGTGCTATACAGGGAGCCGGGCGTGGTGGTGCACGCCTGTAATCCCAGCACTTGGGAGGCTGAGGCAGGAGGATCAGTGCAAGTTCGAGACCAGCCTGGGCTATGAAAGTGAGCTCAAGGCCAGCCTCAACTGCATAGCGAGACCCTGTCTCAAAAAGACAAAAACAAACAAACAAACAAACAAACAAACAAACAAACAAAAAACAAAGTGCTATACAGGAACTTACAACCTCAATCACAAGCTGGCAAAGCTATTTGAATGAAAGTGAAAACAGACTTTCAGACCTTAAAGACACCACTGCAGCCAGTGAAAGGTAAGAAAAGGTATCTTCAAAACAACTAGATGCAAAATAATAATAATAACAATAATTCAACATCTGTGAGATGATACAAAGATGAACAATGTAAGACTAATAGGAATCAATGAGAAAGAAGGAGTCAATACGAATGATATAAAAAGAATATGGGCAGAAGTAATAGTAGAAAACTTCCCAAATGGGGAAACAATCTGACATTCAGATAACTGAACTGTATAGAATTCCAAATAACATCAACCCAATTAAAACCACACCCAGACATATAATAATCAAGATTCCAGAAATTTAGGACAGGAACAGTATACTAAAAGATGTTAGAGAAAAGAAACAGATCACATTTAAAGAAAAACCCACCAGAATAATAGCAGATTTCTCCAAACAAACCATCAAATCAAGAAGAGCATGCAGCAAAGTACTACAAGTCTTGTAAGAAAACAAATTCCAACCCAGACTGATATACCCTGCAAAACTCTCTTTCAAGTATAATGGAGAAGTGAAATACTCCCAGGACAAAGAAAAACTAAAGAATTTCATGATCACAAGGGCAACCCTACACAAACTACTAAAAGATATTCTAGAGAGGGATCAAAATGACCACAACTCCATAAAAGAGAATGGAAAGAACTCACCAAATAGGGCAAACAGTTAAACACAGGAGAAAAACAGGTGTACAAAAGCAGTCTTTCAATTATTCTTTTAGTATACAGTGGCAAAATATTTCCATCAGCATACTTTACAAATGGACTTTGCCTGCATCCTATGGGTCATGATTCAGTCTGGGTCTGCAGGGTAGATATCAACAGAATAGCAGTAGCTCAGTCCCACAAGTGACACCTGGCCACCAGTAAGCGTCATGGGTGCTGTCCATGTCCACGACATACTAGAGCTTTTATGATACCCTATCCCCAAACTGTTAGATGTTCTGGTCATATATTTGCCATTCCAGTATTTGTGATGTTTTATTCTCAGAGATTCTTTAGTATCATGAAAACTTTTTCTTAGTTGATATTTTTGTATATATTAACCTATTCAAATACTGTGAGTACTCTGAATTATCACAGATTTGTACATATGACACACTACATTCTGGCCTCTTAGTTAAACTCATGATTTAATTCTGGAATATTCTTTGAAACACTTAATTTTAATTAATATTTAATTAATTTTTTGAATATTGTTTAATTTTAAATTTTTTTTATTATGGCTGGTTCAGCCTACCCAGAGGGTGGGGTTGGTGCAGCATGTGGTGCCAGGGATTGAACCATGGTCTCTGCAGTTGCCTAAGCTTTCCTAAGCAGGTGCTTTAGATTGCTGAACCATCCTACTGGCCCCTTAATTTTAATTGTTGTTTTATTATTTATACTGTATCTTTGATTCACAATCTCCTTATAATACATAGTGTGATATTTTCTGTATTAGAAACTTTAAAAAGTATATTTCCATTTACCTTTTGTTTTGTGGTATCAGGGGTTGAACTCAGGACCTTGCACTTGCCAGGCAGGTACTTTCCATTGACTTTGTATTAGTTCTTTCTTGTCTTTTACACACATACATCTACACATAGGAAAAAAATTGTATACAACCCGGCATAAGATTGCTGCTGTTTTGTGGAACTCTTCAATCACCTTTTAAAAGGGTTCATCTAATATGATTATGTTTTACATAGTCCTGTATAACTGCCACTTTGAGAGCTCTTTATTCTTTATCCAGGACCATATGGCAACTTCTCGTGCCTTCTGGATTATGGTCTTTGTTATTTTCTATTTGTTCCGTCTAGATGTATTAGAATATTTTGAGTTTGTATAACTGGAAACTATTTTACTTTTAGTTTTCAAAGGCATGTTTGCTAAGTATAAAATTTAATGAGGACATATCTTTTTTTTTTTTTTTTTCCAGTTCTTTGAATTAATTAGTCTAGTTTCTTACTCACTTGCTCCTTTTTTCTTTTTTCTAATGTGGTTTACGGTGCTATTTAATTTTGTTCTTCCATAGCTAATATTTTTTCTATGTATATACTTTCATGATTTTTTTCTTTAAATTAATTTTATATGATTTCATTTTTGTGTACCTTGGAATGATTTTATTTATATTTCTTATGCAAAAAGTTCATTATTCTTGGGAATGTGGTGCTATCATTTCAACTAAACTAAAATTTTAAATCTTTTTTTTCCATGATTTAATATTTTTATTATTTAAATTTAACTATAGTTATATTACATATTTTCATCATCAGATCAGTTTAGATTAATAGATATAGGTATATAAGATTGATCAAACAATTAAACATTAACACATTCAATAAGCATTACTTTTTTTTTTCTTTTCCCCTTTCTTTTTTTAAAAGTTGACACATTGCATATTGTCCTCACAGTAGTTCTACAGAGCACAGTGTGTGGGCATGACCCACCTCTCTATTGATGCTGCTAAGAAGAAAAAAAAAAAGAAGAAGAAAGGAAAAGAAAATTCTTCTCTTTGGACTAAGAGGAAGCAGATGCATACACAGTCAAATGTTCTGCAATTGCAGTGGGCCACCAGTGAAGCTTGTAATGTTGGAGGCTATTGATCTAAGCCTCCTAAAGCTCATCTCACCAGAAATTTTAAATCTTTAAGTATTTACTGCCTACCGCTTTCTACTTTGAGAATTCTAATTATATGAATATAAGTTTGTTGATTTTGACACAGAGCAAACTATTATATGACTGATCTGTACATTCTTTCATCACTTTTATTTTAGACAATTTTTATTGTTATATTCATTTGTAAATATTTTTTACAGTGCGCTATCTGTTATTAATCTCATGCTATGTATTCATTTCAGAAATATTTCTCTAAAATTCAACCTGTCTACATCCTATATCTTTCACATTTCAGTATACATCCATAATTTTAATATGCTATGTAATTATTGATTTTTAATAAAGTTAATAATGAGAAAAAAACAGATACCTGTCCATCTACTTCATTGTGAAATGATGCAGTTTGTCTAGGAAGGACTCTTTCTTCCATGTTTAAGTTATTCAACGAATTGGTTCTCATCACCAAGTAAAGATGACTAATTTGTATTTTAAGAATATTATTACAGGCTCATGGGTTGAACACATCCATTGTGTTTCTACACTTTGCATAATGATGCTTGGACTGCCCTGCCCTGGCCAAGGGCCTTGGAGGCCTGGGTGATGGTCATATTGCTGTCTTCTGTCACTTGATGGACACACTCATCATCCAGGGCTTCTGCTGTGGTCATAAGATGGGATTTGAGAACAGTCTGATTTAAGGGTGCTTGAAAATGCAGGCTGGTCATTATCCCCAGGTGCCACAGGGGGCCGGACTAGAGTACTGGAGGACTCGTGGGCTTTCATTCTCGCTGACCTCTGTAGGTATGCATGGGTCCATGGCATGGACATGTCCCCAAGACCTGGTTCTGAGGTGAGTTCCCCAGTACCTTTGGTAGGTACAGAAACTTTGTGTGTGTGTGTGTGTGTGTGTGTGTGTGTGGTCCTGGGGATTGAACTCAGGACCTTGCACTTGCCAGGCAAGTGCTTATTCTACTGAGCTATCTCCCCAGCCCAAAGTTGAGAAGACTTTGTTCTTTTTTAAATGGCTGGCTCAGGCTGCCTTAAGCACAGGTCTAGTAAGGCATGGGAAACTAGGGATCAAACCTCAGTCCCCTGGGCCTGACAGTTTGCCTCATCATGCTTTTAAACAACTAAGCTAACAGGCAAGGTCCAAAAACTCATTTTTCAGTATGTGTTTTGATTTATAGCTCTAAGCATTTTTAACTTTTATTTATTTCTTATTCTTTCTTTTTTGTTCCTCATTTGTGAATGAGCTAGCTTTTATTTTCAGTTTTGTTTTTCTTCAATTCCATCCCTCGATTTCTGAGTTCTGCAAGCTGTACTCTCTTGCCCTTCCTGCTGCCTCTGGCTATATGCTCTGGTTCCCTTTGTGCAGAGGTCATCCTGGCTGCTTTTGTTCCATCTTATTCTGCTCCTCTGCCTCTTCTGGGGACTTCATATTGGGTTGGCTTGGCCTTGACTCCTTTCTGGTGGTCATTCACATGTGATCCCAGCATAGCTGAACTTCAGGAAGAGCACGGTTCCACTGGCTTTTCTGACTTCACAGAGGCTTCACACTGGTGCCAGTCAAGTCTGGCACTTTCCTGGCTCCAGCTTCTGTTTTCTGCTGATTCATTCCATCTGGGTGTATCCTCCTTGGTGTGAGGTGCTTTGCATGAGGGAAGGTGTGGCTGGCAAGTGCAGGAGCTTGCAGGGACTCAGGGACACAGCAGCCCATCAGGTGGGGTTGGGTGGGTTCCACCCCCCTAGCTTCCTGCCTGGCTTGTGTTCTCCTTCCCAGGCCCAAGTCACCTGGGCTTGTCCTCCATGCCTGGTTGGGCCTGGCTGCCATTGCTCTGTGGGCCTGGTGTAGGGCTTGAGGAAGGCAGCACTGCATTCTGCGCAGTGCTTGTGGAAGAGTTATTCATCATCCTGAAGGGCTGTTTCTCAGCCCTGAGTCCTTAAATCATATGTCTTTCTATTGCCTTCACATGCGCTCTCAGTATGTACAACCACCTTTTAAAGAGACATATAAGCCATTACTGTTTACTTAGGTGGTTTCAGATACTTTTTTTTTTTTTTTCTATATTTTTATTTAGGGCAGGGTGTATAGAATGTTCAGGGTCTCACTACTACATCGGACTCATAGTGATATGCCTGTTTATAGTCTCCCAAGAGCTGGGGTTACAGGTGTGTGCCACCATGCCCAGTCTCAATTACATCTCAATGTGCCCTGGGGGCTGGGCCAGCATGCCAGGCCCTGGGATCAAATCCCCAGCCCATGCGCCTGCTTGTAAGCACTTTAATCTGCTGAGCTATTGGCTGGCCCTGTTTCAGACACATTTTCATGGGCCACTTGGTAGAGGAAATGTTTTAAAACCTTGGTAATGTCTTTTAATATGTTTATACAAAAATTAGGAGTGATCTTCACTTTTAATAGTGCCTGTTGACTTACTGTCTTTCATATTAAATGCTCTACTAATTTTCTCAGCTGTTTAAAATTTTGGTGTCTTTATGGTGCAATATGCATAATATCTAGTACTTTTTTCAGTTTTGCCATTGGATTAAATGAATTAGAAGGTAATTGTGATTGTGAACAGTGAAATTATAATTTTTCTACCGGGAAGTGGTATTGAATTGGAGTGATAGAGATGGCTTATTTGTAAATCAATTTACATTTATAAATTGGTTTAACTCTTGTTAAATAAACTTATTGAGGCATAGCTACAGTAATGGGTGCCAGTCCTGTCCCAGCTCACTGATTTTCTTGGTCTTACATGAGTGATCTCCTGATTAGCACTCACCTAAAGAAAGCACCTTTCCTTTCCCGATATTCCCTGCTTCCTGGCCCTTTGGGTCACCACCATCATTAACTGCAGATAATCTAAGTTTTGCTTATATCTACGCTGCATAGATGTGGCCTTATTTGGTGTGCAGCACATACTTTATCAAGGCACACGACGTGTTTCTATGTGGACACCTTTCGTGTCTCTCAAGGGTGTGCCTAGGAGAAAGTTGATGGGGAACATGGCGACCATTAACTGTGAGGAGCTTCCAGATAGTTTTGCAGATGGTCACCCCATGTAATATTCTGCCATCCGTGTATGAGGCTTTAGCTCTCTCATCTTCCCCAGCACTTGTGGTGTGCCCCTTTCCTCTCCTGTCCTGGTGACATGAGACTCATCTCCTTGTGTGCTTGGCTTGCATTGCTCAGTGGCTCACGAGCTGCTTTCCCTGCGCTTGTTGGCCTTGCAAATCTCCTTTGGGGAAAACCAATTTGCTTACCGTCTTTTTGATAGACATTTGGTTATTTTACAGTTTGGGGCTATTGTGAGCACAGTGAACATACATTTTCTCTTTGTTATTGGATATATACCTAGGTTTGAAATGCTCATTTAATGGGATTCTTTGAGTTGAGCCTAGGTAGTAGTTTTCTAAGTGGTTTCTCCAATGTGCACTTCTGCTCACAGTGTTGCCAGTGCCTGTTCTCTGTATCTTGGCAATTTGTGGCACCTCTAAGCTGTATGCTAGTCACTCTGGACAGTGTGTGATGGCACCTGCTGTGCTTTTAATGGGCACTTTCTTGATGACTGATGAACTCACACACTTTTAGATGTGTAGGGGTTTCTGTTGTTATTTGACTCATTTCTAGGTGCTTATTAAAATGAGTTTATCTTTTTATACTCTAAAAGTGTAGGAATAATTTCTATATTATGGAAAACATATTTGATGGCAATGATTTTTACTTGCTGAGAGAATAAAATTCACTTTTGTAAAGTTATACTTTAGGAAATGTTATCTTTACTGAGGGGAACTGAGCCTAGGCCACTGCACTTCTATATCCTTTGCCCCTTTCTAAGACAGTCTCGCTAATTTGCTAAGTTGCCGAAGATGGGATTGAAGTTTAGATCTTCCTGTCTCAGGCTCTTCGAGTGCTGGAGTTGTAGGTGTGCAGCCCCACACTCAGCTCGTTCTGACTCTCAGTGTTGAGACTGTCAGGACCTCTCCTGGCCTGGCAGTTACCGAAGCATCTGCACTACATCCTGTACGCTGACCAGGGAAACAAGACTCCAGGGACAGAGACAGAGAACTTTGCTGTTTGCAGAGCAGCAAATGCCAAGGTCACCATCACCCCTATGCTGCATCCACCCCCTTGCCCTCCACGTTCCCCTGGGAGATGAAGACAGACTTATGGGTACTTCGTGCACAGTGCATTTGAGATTGATGGAGCTGTGTGCACACTGTGTGAGGGCTGAGCTCCAGGAGCCTTGGCTTTTATTTGAATAGTGATGCCATCTACCTGTCTGCTTGATGGGAAGGGAGCTGCCATTTCCTTAATTTCTAGGTGCAGCCCCAACCCTTAGAAGTGGCCCCTCACGTGACTAGTGGGTACGTGTCCTCATACCATGGTGGGCCGAAGATGAAGGTTCTTGGTGTTCTTAACCTTTTGTTAGGAACCTCTGAAAATGTGTGTGGACATGTTGTGGACACAGTTAGCCATCTGTTCCACATATTTGATGAGTCTGGCTATTGAAGAAGCCAGCCAGGTTGAAAGAAATCCTAGCTAGTGTACCTTTTCTGTCCAGATAATGAAACATGTTTCAGTGTTGCCTTGGTTCACAAACTTGATTCTTTCCACCATTCTGGTTGTAAACTGAATTGGGTGAGAACACACTTAAGTTTAATGGTTAGGTTAAATATTGACCGCATAGGGAAATTTGGTTAGGTTCTCACCTGCTTGCAGTCAGAATCATGGAGAGCACAAAGGTTGTGAATGGGGGCATCACCAAACTAAACCCACTTCCAGTAGAGATGGAATCTGATGGAAATACTTTAGAGTGAAATAACACATTTTAATACATGTATGCCTAGTCATGGCTGTAATCGATGGCTTAATGAAAATGTCAGAGGCTAGTGTGTGCCACACACGAATGTGTCTCCATTGTGCTCCAGCACACACTCACGATGTGTTCACCTTTGCAAAGATGAGGGCTGTGTGGATGGTCCCTGGAGACTCAGCATCAACCCAGATGCTCTCAGTGAGGTGTGGTCATGCTAAAGTGAATTTCACATGAATAAATACTAAAATAAAACAAGATCTTGTAAAGTTGTGGACAAAGAGCAGTGCACATGGGCATGTGAGGGCAGGTATGCTTGGTGGCAGTCAGATTTGGGGCACTCCAGGAGCGAGGCTGTCCTCTGAATCTCAAGTACCCAGAGAGACATGGGACACCTGTGAGGCAGGGCTGTTCTCATTGGGAAGGAGGGACTGGGACATTCTAGGAACACTTGTGTCTGTTTTGTCCTGCTTGTTAAATGATAACAACATCCCATGGGTAAACACAGCACACTCTCTGCCCACACCGCTGTGCACACAAGCACACATGTAGCATGGGGTTGTGTGGAAGTGGGCCATGTCCATGCGTGGTTTGGAGCTGCCTGAGTATAACTGAGCTGTGTGGATCCTGAACCTGTCTCCATCAGATTCCCAAAGGCTCTTCTGGAAGCTGACATCTCCTCTCGGTGGGGCAGGCCTTCGGGGCAGAGCAGCTTCTGGTGATGGGGAGGGTTCTTGGCAATTAACACAAGAAGTCAGAAGAGGACAAACCTGTTTTCCCTGTCATTGAATACGGGACCCGACATGGGTTTTTGGATTGTTAGATATTTTTTTGTGTGGCACTAGAATTATTTGCCATTTTATTAAACATCCTTCATCTACAAAAATTCCTTAAAAAAAAAATCCTAAAATACATGTGAAGTATAGCATATGGTGGTGACTAAAAACCCTATTTAAGAAAGAGTTGAAGTTCTGTGATTTCATCAGACATTCTCTCTAGGCCTTATTGATTCTTTGCACCTCTAAGAGGTGTCTTCTTCCCTTTTAAAAAATAGGCTTAGCAAAAAATGCTCCTGTTTTCTGGAGGGAATACTGTCCCGCCTGCCTTTCTGCATGTATGTCAGCACTGCATCCCTGGGGTGGAATTGCGCTGCAGCAAGCTTCATTCTGGGAAATCCTGTGGTGGGCTGAGTGCATCCCTCCGTCCTCCTCTTGTGGATGTTTGGGTGGCTCCAACTGATGTTACTGCTATGGGTGGCCTTGGTCCTTGCCTGGTCCTCTGTGGGGGTCTGCACATGTTGGGACATCCCCATCATGGGGACACTGAACAGCTCTGGCAGGCAGTGTGGGGGCTTCACAAGGTGCAGGGCCTGTGTTCTCAGTCCATGCCAATACCTGTTTCCTGCTATAATGCTTATTAAGAATTGTTATCTGTTCCTTTAATTTTTATTTTTAATTTTATATATTTGGTACAAGATCTTACTATGCAGCTCAGACTCCTAATGATCCTCCTGTTTCAGCCTCCTCAGTGCTGGGATTATAGGGGTGTGCTACCATGCCCAGTCTTTGCAGCCAGCTTGGCACGCCTAGGGTTCCAGAGCTGGAATAGCATGTGGTACTAGGGATTGAACCTGGGTCCTTACGCTTGCCTAAGCTCACTTAGATGGCTGGGCTATCTCCGTGGGCCCATGTTTCTCTACTCAATTGTCTTTTTATTGTTGATTTGTAGACATCTTCATATTTTACACAAAAGTCGTGTATCCTATGAGTTCTCGTTTGGTGTTGGCTTCCTTTAGTTTGCATAATGCACTTGCATTTTGTCACTTATATGTCAGTGCTTACATATTAGTTGGTTTTAAAAATGACTAAGTGGTACTCTATTTGGAGAACACAGCAGCCTCTCTCAGCTTGGGATGAAGACAGCAGAGAACTCTGCAAGCCTTACCCATCAGTGGGGCCCTGACACACATTCATGTGGTGCTGAGACCGGCAATGGGGCTGTGGTGGGTGTCAGTGTGACCACGTGGTCCCCAGACTGGTGGGTGTCCAAAACAGGCTGGATGTGCACTGGGTCTTGCCTCACATGGGCACCTCATTCTGTGCTAGGCATGCAGGCGTGTGGCTGCCTTCCCAAGAAACCTGTGGGCTGCTTTCCAGTGCTGCTCGGCTGTCCCTGCTAACTGAGAGGTGGTCCTGCAGCTGCTGTGGGCTCGGCCTTCTGAGGCTGACCCATCCTCTCCGCCCCAAGGGGCAGTTGTATCTGTCTTCAGGCTGTCCCACACTATACCTGGTGATGTTGAGCCTCAGCCTGCTGACCACCCATCCTTAGTCCTCTGTGAATTGGTGTTCAGATCTTCATCTTGGTTCAAATGCTGAGTTGTTTGCATTTTGATGTTTCCTTGTTTATTCTAGGTGGATGTTTTGTCAGAAGTGACATTTACAAATATATCCTTCTGGATTGTGTTGTCTTGCATTTTCATAACTGACTTGTGAACAACAGAATATCTGAATTTTAACCACGTGCAAATCATATGTTTTATGCATTGTACTTTTGGGGGTGTATCAAAGAACTGTTGGCTAACACAAAGCCACGAAAACATTCTGCAGTGATTTCATCAGTTAGTTTTATAGGTTTGCATTTTAAATTTAAGTCTTTTAAACTAATTTATGTGTTAGATGGAAAAATAGGCTGACATTTATTTTTATTTTTTATTTTTTAAAATACAGTTTACTTCAGAGTAGATTTACGTGAGCAGTGCAGTGGAGCGGAAGGTGCAGAGACTTCGGGTGTCACCCAGGCTGTCCTGTGACACTTCCTTCAGGCCATGCTCTCGTGGCAGCCATTGCAACTGTGATCGCATTCACACACTGTTACAGCCCACTTACACAGGGGTCCATGCCTGGTGTTTTGTGTTCTGTGGGATTGAACAGATATATAACAGCACTGTCCATTGCGACAGTGTCACACCAAGTATTTCTCTGTCCTAAAAGTCCTCTGTATGTCACATGCCCATGCTTCTCCACCCCTGGCACCCCATGACTGTGTACTCTGTGGTTCCACTTTTCCCAGAGTGCCATTTTGTTGGAGTCCTTCAGGGTGTAGTCCTTCAGGGTGTAGCCCTTCAGACCGGCTTCTTTCCTTGAGCAACATCCCATTGCAGTTTTCTCCATGTTTCTTCATGGCTTGGTAACTCTTTTCTTCTTATTGCTGAGTACTAGTCTGTCTCCCAGATGTCACCCAGTTTATCACTGTCTATCTGTTTGCCTACTGAATGGCACCTTGATTATTTCTGGGTTTGGGCAGCCATGGCTTCAACTGCTGCTTACGTGTGGGCTCAGCTTCATGTGTAAACACATTCAGCTCTTTTGGGTGAGACTGCTGGATCACACAAGGTGGTGATGGTGAGCACTTGAAAGCTTTTGGTGATTGCATGCAGCTGGCTGCAGCACTTGTGCTGTAGGTTTCTCAGTGGTGACATAGGCAGAGGATGTTTGGCTTTTTAAGAAGTCACCAAGCTGCCTTCACAGCTTTCTTTACCATAGTATGCCCCCCTGGTGAGAAGTGGGCATTCCCATGACTCCAGACCCTCACAGTACTTGTTGTCAGGACTCTGAATTTTTGGCCAGCTCAATGGAATCTCAGGGGCTGAGACTTCAAATCCATAGGCTTCATTCAGCACCCTCAAGTTCTTACCACACAGTTTGTGGGTATCCTCTTATTCTCTCGGTTTTTAATTTATTGCAGATGCGTCAGTCTTTCCTTGCAGATTTAAAAACTATATTGAACTGCACATCACTATATTTAAAAAGACTTTAAAGATTGTCTTATCCTGAATTATTTGTTTCCAGTGTGTTGTTTAATTAGTGTCTAGCCTGCTTCACTGCTGGAAAAGAGGAAGCTTAGTATTTTGTGCATTATTTTATTTTCAAGGGTTTTGTTTAAAGAAAGGACCCAATTACTTAATTGAGTAATTACTTAATTTTTTTCATACTCAGTTTGAGCATTTACTAAATAACTTAACATTAAATAGCTCATCTTTTTTTCCCATCATAAAGATGACAAATAGACACATTATGGATTCCATAAAGAAAAATTTTGCAGATATTTAGATGCCAGATTAGGTATTTATTAATATTTTAATTCAGTTATCATTTGGTAGATTCTCTTCTTAATGGTATTATGAACTTATTAAAAATATAAACATATCACAATGATTTTAAAACTCAAGAAGAAGAATAGCTTTTCTCTTGCTCTCTTAACTTTCTTCTGTACTTAGCGACCTGTGGAGTATCAATAGGAGAGAAAGTTTACTATGGCCCCAAAATGCTTGGTGATATGCAGGCTGCAGAGGTAGTGAGATCTTTGGTAGTAGACACCTAACATGGCAAGAGATAGCAGAAGGAGGAGAGTTCCTATGGAAAGAAGAAATTTACTTGGGAAAAACAGTGAAATTTTTAGGAGCACAAATGGAGATTACAATGTTGTGATATCTGTGTGCATGTGTGTGATGATCTACTTCCATGTAAATTTTAGGTTTGTTTTCTCCAGCTCTGTGAGAAATTAAGTTGATATTTTTTTTAATCAACTTTAGGTTGGATTAACCTGTACCTCAGTTTTGGAAGTAAAGGTCCATTTTGACTCCATTCATTCTGCCTATCCAGAAGCAGAGGACATCCTTCCCCTTTGAGACTATTTGAGTCTCTTTCCTCGTAGTAGATTAGTGTTCATCGTGGAGGTCTTTCACTTCCTTGGTTAGGTGAAGTCTTAAATGTTTGATTTTTCTTGATGTTGAAGAATGGTTTTCTTACTGTGTAAGGCTGGCTGGCTCTCTCCCTTTCTCTCTCTCTCTCTTTTTCTTTCTTTCTTTCTTTCTTTCTTTCTTTCTCTTTCTTTGGAGTCAGGGTCTTGCTGTACAGTTAAGGCTGGCCTTGAGCTCACTTTCTAACCCAGATTGGTTTCAAACTTGCAACAGTTTGCCTGCCTCAGCCTCCCAAGTTCTGGGATTATAGGTGTGCAACACCACACCTGACCCTAATTTCTCTTTCATTGAGTTCATTATTTGTATACAAGAATGCTATTGATATTTCTATGCTGCTGCATTACTGAATTTAGTTATTGATTATGGGAGTTTTTTGGTAGAATTTTTTTGGTATTCAATATAGAGTGTCATGCCATCTGCAAATAATGATAATTTGACTTCTTCCTTTCCGAAATGTATCTTCCTTATTTATTTATTTATTTATTGCCTGATTGCTGTGGCTAATGTTCTGAGTACTATGTTAAATGAGTGGGGATAGTGGACATCCTTGTCTGTTTGCTGATTTTAGAGTGAAAGCTTTCCGCTTGTCTTGTGTAATAAATACGATGCTGGCTTTAGGTTTATAGTAAATGGTTTTTATCTGATTGGAAAAAGATCCCCCTGCCGGGCGTGGTGGCTCACGCCTGTAATCCCAGCACTCGGGAGGCTGAGACAGGAGGATCTGTGTGAGTTCGAGACCAGCCTGGGCTACAAAAGTGAGCTCAAGGCCAGCCTCAACTGCATAGCGAGACCCTGTCTCAAAAAGACAAATAAATAAATAAATAAATAAATAAATAAATAAATAAATAAATAAATGAAAAAAGATCCCCCTGTACTTATTTTCTCCAGTTTTATCTTGAATGGATGTTGGATTTTTGTCAAAGGTCTTTTCTACATCTATTGAGATGATCATATGACCTCTGACCTTGTTTCTATTTATGTGATGTATTACATTTGTTGATTTGAGTATGCTGAACCACCCTTGCATTCCTAGGATGAATCATATTTGGTCATGATGAATAATCTTTTTTGGTGATTTGTTATATTCTCTTTGCCATTATTTGTTGAATATTTTTGCATCTGTGCTCATTAAAGAGATTGCTGTGTAGTTCTCTTTTTTTGGTTGGCTCTTTGTCTCATTTTCAAATCTGGGTTATACTAGCTTCCAGGAATGACTCTTCACTGTTTTTATTTCTTTTATCTTTTTGAGACAGGGTCTCACTATGCAGTTCAGGCTGGCCTTGAGCTCACTTTTATAGACCATGCTGGTCTCAAACTTGCACTGATACTCCTGCCTCCGCCTCCCAAGTGTTGGGATTATAGGCATGTACCACCATGCCCAGCTTCATTCATTTTTAATAAAGATCTTGAGGCATATTGGTATACCTTCCCTGAAGTTCTTGTGGAAATCAAAAATGAATCCATTTGGACAGCAGATTTTCTTAGTTGGTAGATTTTTTAATTACTGCTTCAGCTTCATCATTTGTTACTGGATTTTTGAAGGTTTTTACATTTTCTTGGCTCAGTTTTGGTGCAACTTACTGGAGTACAACCTGTGAAGTAGTTGAGAATAATCTAAATTATTGTAGTGTCCAGTGTGATTTCAATTTCATTTATAATTGCTTGATTTAGTTCATTTCTTTCTTATTTTTGGTATGATTGGCTATGGGCTTATTTATTTATTTATTTATTTATAATTTTTTAAGAGCTAGGTATTTGATTCTTTGTATTTTGTGTGCTTGTTTCAATTTCATTGATTTCTACTCTGATCTTTATAATTTCTTTGCTTTTACTAGTTTTGGACTGGGATCGTTATTGTTTTGCTAGGATCTTGAGAGCATCATTAAGCTATTTACTTGGGCTTGCTTTTTTATGGGTATTCACAGCTATAAATTTCTCTCTTAGGATCACTTTTTTGTGTACCATAAGTGCTTGTATGTTGTATTGAATTGTTGATTTAATTCTAGACACTGTCATTTCTTCCACAATTTCTTCTGTAACTCATTGATTGTTCAAGGGGGTATTGTTTAATTTTTATGTGTTTGTATAACTTCTCTGATTTCCTTATTGTTGATTTCTAATTTCATTGTACTGTGATGTGACAATATGCATGATAAAGTTTCAGTTCTTTTGCATTTACTTAGGCATGCTTTATTGGCCAGTGTGTGGCCTACTTTGGAGAAAACTTTAAGTGCTGCTCAGAAGAGTGTATAACCTGTTGTCAGATGAGAACACTGTAGAGTATTCTAAGTCCATTCATTCAGAGGTTCTATGCAACTGTGTTATTTCTTTGTTGATTTTTTTGTTGAGTTTATTTTATATATGACAGTAAGATTTTGAGGTCCCTCCCCACTATAATTGTGCTTATCTTTTTCTAAGTCTTTAATGTCAAGGAATGAAGTTGGGTACATTGTTTTTTAGTGCATATATGTTAGTAATTGTTATCTGTTCCCATTGAATTGTTCTCTTAACCAATATGTAGCAACCTTTTTTCCTTCTTCTGATCAGTTTTAGCATGAAGTCCACTTTATATGAACATAGGCTAGCTGTATCTGCTTCTTTTTAAGTTCTCATTCCATGAATACTATTTTCCGTCCTTTTTTTAAAAAGAAAATATTTGGTACAGGGTCTCCTGTACCAAATATTTTGGACTCATAGTGATCATCCTGTTTCAGCCTCCCCAGCACTGGGATTATAGGCACATGCCATCATGCCCAGGCTCTGGTGCCTGCTTAGCACACCAGGGGGCCAGAGCCTGTCCGTGCAGTCCTGGGGATCAAACCCTGGTCCCTGCACTTGCCTGAGCAGGCACTTATTTTATTACATTTAATTATTTATTTATTTTGTATTCCATCCTTCAATTTTACTCTGTGTTTCTTTCTTGGTTAAATGTGTTTCTAGTGTATAGCACACCACTGGGTTGCATTTCTGGATCTTCTCTGCTAGTTTGTGTTCTGATTAGGGAATTGAGACCATTTGCATTGAGAGTTATTCCTGAAATGTACTGACTTATTCTTGCACTGTTTTTCTATTGTTGATTCCCTTTGTAACTACTCACTGTGCCTGGTATATTCATTATATTGAACCTTTCGGCACTGGTAATTTCATTCTCTTTCTAGAATATCCTTAAGAATGTTTTGGAACTGGGTGTAGTGGCACACACCTGTAATCCCACCCCTTGGGAGGTTGAGGCAGGAGGCTTGGTTCAAGTTTGAGACCAGCCTGGGCTACAAAAGTGAGCTCAAGGCCAGCCTGAACTGCACAGTTAGACCGTGTAAAAGAATGTTTTGGAGTGCTGTTTTTGTGGCCATGAGTTTTTTAGGTGTTCTTCATTATACAAAAATTATTTCTCCATAAATTTGAAATATAGTTTTATAGGATTATCAGTTTGGGTTGCAAGTTGTTCTATTCCAGGACCTGATATACTTCCAAGCTCTCCTGATCTTTAAGTTTTGTGTTGAGAAATGTACTGTAATTCTAATGGATTTACCTTAAGTAGTTTGCATCTTTTCTTTCACAGCTTGTGAGGTTCTGTTCTCATTTTGGACTTTTGGCATTTTGTGCATGGAAACGTTGTTTTGTTTTGTGATCATAGCTTTTTTGGGCTCTCACTTGTATGGTACTTAAAGTCCATTACATTTGTATGTGAATTTGGGGATGAGTGCAAGCCTTTTGTCACCTTACACCAATGCTAAGGATTGGGACCAGAGGCTCCACACTTGAGTTACAACTTCAAGTTGTTTTAAAATTATCTTTCACTTTGAGAGAGGGCCTTGTTACTGTCTCAAAGTTACTCAGGCTAGGCTTAAAGTTGATCCTCCTGGCTCGGCCTCCCAGAGTGCTACAGTGGAGGTACCATGCCCAGCTAAGTGCAGTCCTTTTAGAGATCCAGCCGCTCTGCTCTGGCCTCACTATCACAGCGCTGCTATCCTGCTTTGTCCACTGAAGTATCACTCTTGGCTGTGCATGGTTCTGTCTCTGTCATTTAGCTATAGATGTGGTCCTTATTTTGAGTCTCAGCAGGACATTTCCTGTTGCTCCGATTTTTCTCTCTCCAGCATTTCAGCAGGGAATCCAACCTGCAACAGAAGGCACAGTGAAGCCAGTGGCTGGTACCAGTCCTCTGTGGGCACCAGATTCTGAGAGGCAAAACAGGCTGACAGGGTGCATTGTTCTCCTTTATTTTCTCAAGGGCCCATGCTTGGTCTCATCCCCTGAAAGCCTCCCTTCTCAAGTTCGTGGAGTGACTCACTAACCTCAGTAGGGACTGCAACATGGCTTGTGGCACCGCCAAATCCCAAGAATGTCAGGACCTTCACGCAGGGGTGCAGGTCTTCATCTGTGTGGCGCAGCCACCCTTTTCCATCAAGCTGTGGTGCACATGGTTCTACATCCTCACTGGTGGGGAGGGGTAGTGGGAGGGGAGAAATGTCATGTGGGTACATGCTTGGATTTTACACTTGCTAAGAGAGGTCACACTGCTGACTTTGTAACTTATCAGTTAGCATTTTCTAGGGGAAAAACCCTACCCAGGAGACATCAGTATAGAAGAAATTATAAGTTACACACCTGAAATCTCTGAAATAATAGCAACTAAAGTAAAGAAATAGCTGCAGAAGGCTATAGAGGAAATCAGATCAGAAATAATCCCTGGTTTAAAAAAAAAGAAAAAAAAATGTCAGCTATAGTAAAAGAACTGATAAGCATATCTAAAGAAGACAGTGATTAAAAAGTAGAGAATAGAACAATGATGGCAATCGAATGAACAATATAGGAAAGAAAGAAAATGCATGAGATTTTTAAAGGGCTGTTTCAAAAATATTTACATAGGGGCCCAGCAGGATGGTTCAGTGGTCTAAAGCGCCTGCTTAGGAAAGCTTAGGCGGCTGCAGGGACCACGGTTCGATCCCTAGCACCACATGCTACACCACCCCTGCCTTCAGGGCAGGCTGAGCAGGCCATAAACAAACAAAAGTTCTGAAACAAGAAAAAGTATTTACATAAATATTTAATAAGAATATTGTGGGACAAAGAAGTTCCTGTTGTAACAATTGGACATTATATCTACTATGTGTCTATGTTCATATAATTGTGTTGCTCTATGACCTAGCTAAATGTTGGCAAGCTTATTTTACCTACGGAATAAAATTTGTTCACTGCAGAAATCAGCAAAAGCATTATAGGGATTTATATATTTTATAACTGTTTGACAATACTGTGAAACTTTAAACATTGTGAAACTAGCTACAATTAAACTAGAACTGAAAACATATTGCAGACATGTAATTTGCTCTATACTGGCTGTTAAATACAAGGTGTGTTGTTTGCTTGTTTCTTTGTTTCTCACTTAGGCAGTTAAAATGAATTTTTATGCTTAGGGAGAAGGTAATGAAATTTGTTGACATGTTTTACTCATAATATCACCTGTGACACCACCAAGGTGCGTTGCACTGGGTGAGGTAAAAAGGTCCTGTTGTTGAATAGCGGCAGCGAAAGGAAAAGGGGAAAGGAGGTGTACACATCCCAGAGGAGTTTTCACTGTAAAACAGCTCTTTTTAAAAATTGTTGTGTTCTGGCTCAGGGAGTATAAGGTCCTGAGTTTTATTTCTGGTAACAACAACAACAACAACAACAAAAATTAGGTGGCTCCAGTAGGAGGAGCAGAGGCATACAGTTAGGCCTGGACCACTGGGGAGGATCCTCATGGCTCTCAGCATGGAAACAGCAGCAGGTCACTTAGGTGAGCTGTTCTACCCAGAAGACTCCAGGTATGTGACAGGAAGGTACCCAGACATATCTCAGGGGAACTAGTTCATATACAAATTCCTAATTTATGATGTGATTTGTTACGTAGCTGTAGTGTTTGCTCCTGTGGTCTAAAGTACAAAACCATTAGTTACCAAAATTTTCCAATTTCTGAATTTCACTTGTTGTTACTAATATTGCTAATAGTAGTACTGTAAATAGGATACCATATCTGCCTTCACTACATGTTCTCCCTTGGGTAATAATAGTGGGAGTCACTGGGGTACAATGTTACCAAAGCCCTATACTGAAGGATAGAAGACAGTGTCAAATGGAAACTGGTATTCCACTCTCAATCAATAGAGCAGGCAAGATCTTGGGACACACACAAATTAAGGATCTCTGACACAGAAGAGATACATAAAGAACAGACTCTTTACAGAGAGGCTGTGGGTGCAGTGATACAGCTAACTACTATAAAAATTTGAGAAAAAAAGTATCATGGAAATCAAAATGAAGAATTATCTCTGAAATATAAAATGGCAAAATATAGAAACAAAATACTATCTCAGGCTCCCAGCCTATGCAGAACAAACTGAGGAGACATCAGCATAGAAGAAATTAGGGGACCAGGGAAACAGCTCAATAGAATAAACACTTTCCTGGCAAGTGCAAGGGCCTGAGTTCAATCCTTGTTCCAAGAAAGAAAGAAAGAAAGAAAGAAAGAAAGAAAGAAAGAAAGGGGGAGCCATACATCTAAAATCTCTAAAATAATGGCAACTGAAGTAAAGAAATAGCTGCAGAAGAGTTTAGAGGAAATCAGATCAGAAATAATCTCCCAGGTTAAAAACTGATAACTGTAATGAAAGAATTTCTAAGCATATCTAAAGAAGATAGTGATTAAAAAATAGAGACTAGAAAAATGATGGAAATCTTGAATAAGCAATTTGGAAAGAAGTAGAATGCATGAAACATTCAAAGTGATGTAGGAAATATAAAACTCCATTAAACATTGGCAAAAACCAGTTGAGTGAAAGTGAAGACAGACTTTTAGACTTTGAAGACATTGTCACAGTAAGCAACTAGGAAAGGAATATCTCCTAAAAACAACAAGGATCCAGGAAATAATTCAACAGCCATAACACAATGCAAAAATGAACAACATAAAAATAATAAGCATCAATGAAAAAGGAGCTGATGCAAACTTCATAAAAAGAATACTTGCAGAAGAAAATTTCCCAAATGTGGAAAAGCAATCTGACATTTATATAACTGAGGCATCTAGAATTCCAAATAACATCAACCAAAATAAATCTACCCCCCAGATATATAATAATTATAATAATCATGATCCCAGAAATTCAGCACCAGAATGGCATACTAAAAACTACTAGAAAAAAGGAACAGGTTTCATTTAAAGGAAAACCCATCATAATCACAGAAGATTTCTCCACACAAAACACCAAGTCAAGAAGACTATGGAGCAAAGTATTTCAAGTCCTATGAGAAAACAAATTCCAACTCAAGCTGATACACTGCAAAACTCTCCTTCAAAATTAATGGACAAGTACAATGTTTCTATGACAAACAACAACTAAAGAATTTCAATATGATCAAGTCAACCCTACAAAGAGTACTAAAAGATATTCTAGAAAGGAATTAAAATGACCACAACTCCAAGAACAACAGTAGAAAGAAACCACCAAATAGGGAAAACAATTAAACATAGGAAAAGTAGGGGAACCAACAGCAGGGAAATAACACTACAAACATAAGCCAATACGTATTATAACCACCAATGTAAATGGACTCAACTCACCAATTAAATATATTGCAGAGTGGATCAAGAAAAAGAACCAATAATATATACTATTTATAAGAAACAAATTTAGCTGAAAAAAAATTCATAGGCTGAAAGTCAAATGTTGGAAAATAATACTACATGCACTAGGAGCTCAGAAAAAAGCAGGGGTAGCTATTCTTTTTACAGACAACCTGAACTTCAAGAATGTCAATGGAGATAAAGAAGAACACTACTTGCTGGTTAGGGAAAAACTTCAAGATGAAGAGATAACAGTCCTAAATATATATGCAGCAAATATGGGACCACCCAACTATGTAAGACGAGTTTTATGGTATACAAAAAGTCTAATAACCAATAGCACAATCTTAACAGGGGACCGTAATATCCCATTATCTAAAAAAGATAGGTCAAGTAGATAAAAAAAAAATAGCAAAGAGACAGCATAACTGAACCAAAACCTTTGAACATTTACAGTGTTTCAATAACATTTGAATACATATTATTCTCAGCCACACCTGGGACATTCTCTAAAATAGAACACATACTAGTCCTTAAATCATACTTAAGTAAATACAAGAAAACAGAAACTATCCCATACATGTTGTCTGACCACAGTGCAGTGCAACTGGACATTAATAGCAAAAGAAAATGAAATACAAATTAAATAGAACTTTTAGCAACCAAAAAGGCTATCATTGTTCACAGACAACATGATATTCTACATGGAAGACCCAAACAATTTACCAAGAAACTCCTAAAATTAATAAACAAATTCAGCATCATAGTAGGATATAAATTCATTACCCCAAAATCAGTAACATCCCTTGACACAGACAATGAACTCACTGAGAGAGAAATTGGAGAAACGATACCCTTCACAATAGCATCAGAATAATGAAATACTTAGGAATTAATCTAACAAAGGAAGTTAAAGATCTATACAATGAAAACTACAATACTTTGAAAAAAGAGGTCAGAGAGGATCTCAGAAAATGAAAAGGTATTTGTTACCCCTGGATAGGAAGAACCAACATTATGAAAATGACCATACTCCCAGAAGTGTTTTACAGATTTAATGCAATCCCTATGAAAATATCATCAACATATCTCACAAATCTAGAAGACATTTACCTAAAATTCATTTGGAATAGTAAAAGCTCTAGAATAGCAAAGGTAATCTTGGGCAACAAAGGCACAGCAGGTGGCATTACGATTCCTGACTTGAAATTATATTACAAAGCTACAATGATACAATCAGCATGATGTTGGCAAAAAAAAGACCTGAGAATCAATGGAACAGAATAGAAGATGCAGATACAACTACAAACACACTTGGCCACGTTCTCTTTGACAAAGTTGCCAAACATGTTTGTTGGAAGAAAAATAGCCTCTTTAATAAATAGTGCTGGAAAACTTGCTTTCCACCTGCCAAAAACTAAAACTAGATCCAAGTCTATAACTATGTACTCAACTAAAATCAAAGTGGATGAAAAATCTAAACATTAAAACAGAAACACTAAGCTTACTGGAAGAGTAAGTAGGTAGAAATCTTGACATAGGTGTAGGCAGAGAGTTCATGAACAAAAACTAAACTGCACAGTAAATTCTTCAAAGAATAAACTACTGGGATCTCATCTTATTGAGAAGTTTCTGAACCTCAAAAGAAATCACCAACAGAGTGAAAACAACCCACAAACTGGGAAAAAATTCTTAACCAACAATCATTCAGACAAAGCACTTCTAACTAGAATATATAAAGAATTTTTAAAAATCAGGCCCCCTTCAGCTGTCCAGATAGCTTAGTGGATTGAAACACTTCCTTAGGCCGATGCAGGGGTCAGGGGTTCGATCTCCAGCTTGCCATTCTGGTCCTTTCCCTGGGGTGTGCTGAGATGGTGGTTGATGCTGGGCATGGTAGAGCATACCTGTAATTCCAGCGTTTGGGAGGCTGAAAAACATGAAGATCACTGTGAGTCCAATCTGTGTAGTGAGACCCTGTAGACCTTGTACTACATACATACATGCATACATACATATATACATACATATAAATAAATAAATCAGGTCCCTAAAATTCAAAGATCTAATACAAAATGGGCATCTGAGATGAATATACACTTCTCAGAGGAAGAAATACAAATAGCAAATAAATACACGAAGGTATGTTCCACAGCACTGGTCAATTGCAACAGCACTGAGGGGCTGGAGAGATGGCTCAATAATCTAACCCATCTGCTTAGGAAAGCTTAGGCAATCATAGGGACCACGGTTCATTCCACGGCACCACATGCTGTGCCAGACCACCCCCAGGGAAGACTGAGCTGACCATAAAAAAAAAAGTACAACATCAAGGAGATGCCATCACACCCCAGAAAGAACAGCCGTCATAAAGAAATCAACTAATAGCAAATACTGGCAAGGCAATGGGGAAAAAAGAACTCTTTCTGTTGGTGGGAATAGAGACTGGTACAGCCACTACAGAAAGCAGTATGGAGACTCCTTAAAAAACTAGGTTTGGGAGTTCCATTCAAAACAGCTATTCCCCTTCTGGGTATTTTTTCCAAAAGACCTGAAAACATCATACCACAGTGCTATATGTGCACCCATGCTGGTAGTACCACAATTTTTTGTAGCCAAATCTTAGAAATGACCCAAATGCTCATCATCTGAAAAATGGATAAAAAAAAAGATGCAGTATTTTTATACAATTGAATATTACTCACCTATAAAGAAAGACAAACTTCAAGCCTCTGGAGGTAAATAGATGCAACAAGAGGCTATACTCTTAAGTGAAATAACTCAGACCACCATGTGTAAACATCAGATGGTCTCTAGTGTAAGGACCTGAAAAAAATAAATAAAATATGAGAGCTACAATAGATATAGTAAAAGGAAAAGAAACTGAACATAAGGAATCAACGATGAAGATGACAGAGTGGAGAAAAAAAAGGAACAAAGGAAGAGAGACAAATCATGCCAGTAATTTCCATCAGCTTTTTGAAAGTAGCAGTTAATGTTCAAAATTTCACTTTGACTAACTCTATATGCTAATATCTGTAAACTGAACAACTTTATTGAAGACAGAAATGTGTAATGCAAAAGCCATGGTTGAATATCTCTCATCTTGTTCTTCTAAATGTGTAGCATTTCTACTGTCTTTTAAATTATTATAGTTGCTTTAAAATAAATTAAAAATAAAAAGTAAAATGGACAAGAAAAAAATTAAGGTTTATTGAAAGGAAGAGTTAATGTTTATCTGACCAATAGATTTGATGATGATAATATGTAAAATAGCAGCCATTGTTAATTTCCTGTTCTTGTTTTGAAATTCTGTACCATATGTATTGTTGTATGTTGCTTTGTTTCTGTCTTTGTTTTAGTTTTTTTTTTTTTTTTTTTTTTTTTGCAGAACCAGGGTTCAAATTTATGGCCTTATACTTGCCAGGCAGGCACTTGTGCCACAGAGCTATCTCCCTAGCCCCTTGTTTTCGCTTTTACTCTTTTCAGTAATTTTTTTCCAAGTATTGGGAAAACTTCTAAAATATTTCTTCCTTTGTGTTTAGGCCTAAAGATATTCTTCTTCTGTGTTTCTGGGCCTTCTTATTTCTTGTTATTGATCTTTACATTCACCCTTAATAACATCAACAGATTAGAAATGGCTAGGAAGCTGTGGCTTCCCTCTGAGGCAGGTGTGAATGTATTCATTAAGGATCATCTGTGACGAGGCCAAAGTACTTAACATCAGAACCAGTCAACAGTGGCATTGTGTCCCTCTCCCACTCTCTGGGGACATGCTGAACTGGACATTTTGCTTCTGGTCCCATCCTGGTGAAGATCTCCACAGTTAGCTGTGCTTGGGGCAGCTTCGGTAGAGATTTGCATCTCCTGGGAGCCTTGGGCTCCACGTGGTCAGAACTCAGAACCTGCAACCTGAGGTGCTGTGTGGAGGAGCCTCCACAGCCCAAGGGGAGGCAGGACATAATCTGGCTTCTCTTGGCATCTCTGGGAATGAGCCTTTGCTTATTGTGGTTACTTTTCAGTGTTAATAATAACAAACGGTAGAGGTGCTATTAGCCAAGATGATTTCTTCACATGCTAAATCTGGTTTTAATGTTAGATTGCTGCTTCTAAGTTAGCGAAATAAATTGTGTACTATAGATGCCTGTGGACTTGCGGTCCTTTTGCCATTCTGTGATGGTTTCTAGAGTTTTGTGGTTCTATAGAAGAACAAAACCTAGCTAATACTTCATGTCTGACCTCTGTGGTACAAATTTGCAAATATGTTGCTTAGAAGTTAGGATGGAGTTTTGGGACAACTACCCACTCCCTAAACAAAAATCTCTTCTGTTGCCAGCAAGTTCTGGTCTCAACTCCATGACAGACTCAGAGGCAAGCCCACTGCCCACTGGCTGAGGCCCCAAGTCAAGCCCAGTGCACCCCCACCCCTCCAAGGGCTCCCACTTCCAGTTGCCAGTTGTCCTTCCTCAGTCCTTCCGCATGCAGGATATGTTGTCACAGGCCAGTGCTGTCCTTCATCTGGCTTACTGCAGAGCATGCGCGTGTCCTCAGTCTTGGCACAGGTCTATTTCTCAGTCTCTCTCCTGTTGCCATGCAGCTGCATCGTCTCTTTTGTATCATGACAAAACTGTAAACATGGCAAATGCTCTTTAGTGCCACATGCATGGGCTTGATGGGACTGGGGCACAGGGCGCTGAGCACACATCACAAGGAGCCAGTGGGGCTGACCAGCAGCTGGTGGACAGAGGATGATCAGAGGTCACACATTAGGGGAGTGCCTCAAGAAGGTGTGAGGGTGGACAACCAAGAGAGGGGTGGACATTGCCTTAGTGAGGCCGGAGCATCGACTGTGGACCTGAGACCGAGAGCCAGGCACTCTCTTGGGGCTCAAGGTCCCCTACAGAGACTGGGGTGCATAGGCCTCGAGGCTGATGTGTAGGGAGTGGCAGGGGTCGCCTGTGGCTATGAAGCAGTCTGGAGCTTGAGAAAACGACACTGCACAGTTGTCCTTTCTCTCCTGGCTGCAGGTGGGTCAGAACTAGTTCCAGGGACCCTGACTTCTTCCAGTGGTGGCCATGCCCAGCGAGCCTTGAGATCCTGCCCACAGCTTGGCTTTACACCGTGCCTTCTCCCAGGTCTCACTGTCAGTGTCTATCTCTTCTCTCTGCCCCAGACCCAGAGAACTGGTCCCTTGCAGTGCAAGGTGTTGGTGGTGGGAGTGGAACTGCAGAGTGTGTGGTGTCCCAACATGGCATAGTGCTTCCTAGAAGGCATGTGTGCCACCACCCACCCCAAGGCAGAGTCTTGTAGGAACCCCCTAGGTTGTATATATGTGGGTGGCCACTGCAGGTCATCTGTCCTGACGGGGGATCCATGCTCCCTGCCCAGATGTGTTAGCTGTGAGCAGAGCAGAGCTCAGCTCTCTGGCACAAGCTGTGCTGCAGGAATCACCCCACACCTCTATGGTGCCAGGACAGTTTTCCTGAGTGCAGCAGTTCTGGAGGTAAAGTCTTGGGAGGTGAGCACCTGGCACTGTTTGGACAGATGGGGTGGAGGCCCCAAAGCTGTCATGACAGGTGCTCCGGGACTGTGTTCCAAGCTCCATCCTGACAGCCTGCAGACACTTTGGAAGTTGGTTTCCATCAGTTTGGACTCTTAGCTCCACTCCTGAGGAGGTAGGCTTGGTCTTTCGTGCATGTGCGTGGGATGCATCTCCATGTAGCCCAGCTTGCCTGTGTTCTAAGAAAGTTTTGTTGTGTTCACAGTTAGATTTGTACATGTTTTGTTAAATTTATACAGAGAAAGCACCTCACAGTTCATTTCAAGTGAAATTTTCTTTTTTTTTCAAATGTATGCATTTTGTGCACGGTTTTGCTACACCGCTTGGACTCCTAGTGATCTTCCTGTCTCAGCCTCCCTTCCCCCAGCGCTGGGATCATAGGTATGCGCCACCACATGTGGTTTTGGTGGCCAGCTCAATGTGCCCAGGGAGGGGCTAGCATTGCGTGTGGTACCAGTGATCAAACCCAGGTCCTTGTGCTTGCCAGGCAGGCGCTTAGACGGCTGAGCTATCTCCATGGTCCTCAAATGGGATTTTTAAGACTCAGGTGAAAGCTGGGCATTGGCACTTTGGCAGGTTGAGGCAGGAGGATCTCAAGATTGCAACTGTCAGCCCAGCCCGGGGAATTTAATGACTTAGTGAGGGTAGGGCTGAGACAGAGTTCAATGTGAAGGAGCTGATCCAGTCCCCAGGCTGCCCGGCCCCACCACACACAACAGCAATCAGAAGACCTTGCCTCCTCTCTGGATGGCTGTCCCTGCGCTCACACTGCTGTGCCATCTTCTCCGATTCCCACCTGACACTGCCAGCTCAGGAGTGGGGCATCTTGCTTTTCCCTGTGGCTTGCTGGATTGCAGCAAAATGGTGAACTTTGTTGTGTAATGTTTTGCTCTCTAGAATCCTGTTTTCTTTCAAAAATTTTAGTGTGTGTGTGTGTATAGAATAGTCGTGTCCACTTGGGGAACCAGACCACGTATATCTGACCATGCTGGACCCCCATCCTCATCTCTCAAATACGTCTTTGTGTCCCACTAGCTTTCCTTCATTTCTCTCACTTATTTTTATTTATTTATATGTGGAGATTTTGATGTAAGAAAACCATCTGATGTTTTACCGTCTGGGTCTGACTTGTTTTATTTAATGTTACAGTTGCAAGTTCCACTCATTTTCCTGTGACTTGATTTCATTCCTTGTTATGGCCAAAGAATATTCCATTCTGCACATATATGACATTTTCTTCATCCAGTCTTGTGTTGATCTCATCCAGGCTGTTTCCAGAACTCAGCTATTATGAACTGAGCTGCTATAAATGTGAATTGGTTCCAAGAAGCTGTTATGAGGGAAGTATTTCCCGGTTTCTATCTTGTGTATCCATCCTTGGTGTACAAGAACACTGTTACTGTTTGTTGGTAGTTAATTCATGGGTGGGAGAAAGATGCCTGCTCTTGGCTCTGCTCTTCAGAGTGTGTGGCGGTGATCCTTCTGTCCTGGTTCCCTTGGCCCTGCCTTCTCACCTCAGGACCACACACTGTATCCTGGGCCAGTCTGCTGCTGCCAGACAGTGCTTAAAATCAAAGCTAGTGTCCCCAGAATTGATGTGCAAAGGACCCAGGAAGGAAAGGCAGAGAACAGAGAGCATAATAAAAGACAAAAGAATGAAGCCAGGGCTGGACCCTGGAAAGGGGTCCAGGAGACCAAGGGAAAGGGGACGGGAAGGGAGAGAAGTAGGAGGAACCTAGGATCCATCATCTGCAGGAATCTGGTCACCTCAGTGAGTGTGAACTTCCCATTGTCACAAGCACAAGCTAAGAGTAACAGCAACAACAAGAATGAAGGGAAGAGGGGGAGCCAAGGGCCCTGGGTAGGGAGGGAGGAGTGCGAAAGAGCGAGCCTGTCCTGTGCCTGTCCCAGCCCCAGGACGGGTATTAGTTTCTGTGCTGCAGCTTAGTAAGAAACTGAAATCTACAGCAAGAAAGAGCACGAGCACTGGCACTTAGTGTGTCTCCCTCAGCCATGAGCTGGAGTACTTCTGACACTGAATTAAAGTTTTAACAGTGCCTCTACTTTGATCATTTAAAAAAACAAATTTTTGTATCCAGAGTTTCTAGCACAATTCTTTTTTTTTTTGTGGGACCGGGGTTCAAACTCACGACCTTGCACTTGCCCAGCAGGCACTTGTGCCTCGGAGCCATCTCCCCAGCTCCTAGCACAATTCTTAAATGTAGAGACCACAGATATCTTAGGTATCGTTGAATGAAAGAATAAGTAAACTAGTTCAAGATAAATAATGCCTAACGTGAATAATGTTTAAAAACACATAATATGTTAAGGTGAATTTAGGATAAGTAATGAACAGATAAATATATTCAAATATAGTTAGCTTTTGAATTTTAACAGTGATTTTGTAAGCTTGGTACTTTAAAGTGTAAAATATAGAATTTTAAGCAAGCTGAGGAATTACTCAGGACAAAACCAGACTTTCATTTGACAGCTGTAACTATGGCAATCACATCTGGGAGCATTAAAATGCTGGCTGAGGGTTCCATTCACAGTGGCTTGGATGGAGGAAGTGAGCGTGTTTGTCATTACTGTGTCATCTCCTAGGGAGGACATGCCTCACTGCTGCAGGAGCTGGGTCTGCTGGTAGATGCTTGGCTGCTCTGCCAAGAGATAATTATCTGCTGATAATTCACGTGGTGCTTTATTCTTCAGATAATAATGTGTGGCTTTGTGTAAATAAATGCAAATTGTCTTCTTGAAATCATTAGGGAATTATTTCAAAAGACAGCTATGTATACATTTTCACCCACCCACTATTTCCGTTAGGTTTCTTCTGAAAGAAATCCAGTTTGCTGTGTCATGTTTTCTGTGTGATGCTCTGTAATTCTGAAATATGTGCAGAAATAGTCCTTTCATGGCTTCATGAGCTTCCTGTGCCTGTGGCTGTGCTACTAAATCCAAGTCACACTGAACTTGAAAGACAACCTGTGTTTGAGTCCCATCCATGCTGGGCACCTGCCACCAGGACGAGGCTATGCATCCAACACCTTCCTCCACAGGAACCAGTGCAGGTGGAGTCTGGGCCTCAGGCCGCAGGTGGAGAAGGCAGACTCACACGCACTGGGCTTGAGTTTTACTCTGGAAAGAACTGCATGGTCCTTGGAAATTTTCTGGGTGCTGCCTTAGCCTCAGGTTCTGCTTCTGGGAAACAGGTAGTCAGAGCAGGCTGTCCAAGGTTGCCTGATACAAATACTAAGAATGCTAAGCTGAGGCCTCAGCTTTTATAGTTTATTTACTGTTAGTGGGCACACAGTAATTACAGTATCATGGGTGACCTTCATGCATGCACCTCTTGTTATGGTCAGTCACATTAGGGCAAGGGGCACACCTCTCGTCACGACTGCTGTGGGGACAGTGTTCTTCACTGCTCTTAGGCACCTGCTCTCTACTGTCTCCTCATTCCACTGGGTCTACCAGCCCTGCCATTTTCTTCCCCAACCCCCATGCTCTGTGGCTGTTGCTCTGCTCTCTCCCTTTGAGCCTCATGTCCTTTGCATGTCTGAGCCAGAGTCTGTAGCCCTCTAGATAGGAGTACAGCAGCCCAAATGGGGGTCTCTGCTCTAAAATCTTGCTGCATTTCATTAGTTGGAAGTCACGTATGCATGCCCTGTCCCATCTGAGAGTGTGAATTACATGGGGTTTATGTGGCATGCACTGATCCTATTGTTCACAGCCAGGACCGGCTTCATCATCGTCATCAGTAGATGCTGATTGCACTATGTCCTGCTACCCATGCAGTTCCAGTTCTAAAGGGCAGGCGCCTCTGGCTCACGTGGTGTGTCTTGGATGCTTTGGTTTGGTATGACTGTGTCCTGTCCTGTTCCAGCACATTGCGGGCTGTCCTCTCTCTGGATTAAAATTGAAGCACTCAGGAGTATCTCAGGAGAGAGGAGTGCTATTTGTCCAGTGGCTCCTATGCAGTGTGTCCTTTTAACTCACTTTCCATTGAGTGAAGACATTTGCCCTCACAGGGAGCTTGGGCACAGGGTCTGGCCTTAGGGTGACCACCACCACGTTTTATCATTGGAACAAAGCTTCTGGCCCATGTGGCATGGAGGAGGAGAGGTTTACTGTGGAGCACATTTTCAGTCCAGGGCGGATGGCATGGGGGATGGGCCTTGGCTGAGGAAAGCTGCTTAGGTATTGGTGAGTGGGATGCAGAGAAGGGAGGAGGTGTGAGGAGTCACACCACCATGACCACTGTCACAGACCTACCTCCTAACAGCGCTTCCACACACATGGGCACCATGTGGCTGTTGTGAGCCTGGGATTCCAAATCATTCCTGCCTTTTAACTGAAGTCGTCTCCAGTTTGCTTCTAAAATATTGGTAGATGGAAATTTCCTTCCTGGGCTCTCCTGGATCACCCCTTTGGGTCCTGTTAATGCAAAGTGACATAGGGAGAGTTATTGCTTCTAAGTGTGGAGTCGATGCTGGGACTAATGCTTTTACATTGGCTCTGGCAGGTGTGATTGATTCTGAGATTGCACTTTAGAGCCAGGCTTTCAGGGGCCTTGTCTCGATCTGCAGAATTGGTTCTGCTTTCAAATCACTGTAAGCTCTGTGCTGTCCTTTGTACTGATCTGCTTCTGTGATGGCCCTGCCAATGGGTGTCCTTTGCGCCCTTTGTGTCTTTTGGGGCCACGGTGTCACCTCATCCTGTGCCTTACAAGTGGACCGCCTCTTTCCAGCTATGAATGCATTACTTAATCACTAGGAAAGATAAAGGTAGAGATAAATGTGAATTTGAGGTTGAGAAACAGCCCGCCTGCCTCACCAATCACTTTCTTTTTATAAACCGCTGCTCACCACTTGGTATCTGTCGGCACATGGTCCTTCTTCTGGGCCAGCTGGCCTTTTCTGACTCTGCTTTCTCAGGAGATGCAGTAGTCTATATGTATAGCTCGTCCCTGGCAAGGGTCTTGGGGTGGGAAGCAGAGGAGAGGGCCACATCATGGGAAGCCTGAAAGGCTGGAGGCCTGCATGGGGCAGGGCCTTGTGTCTGCTATCGGGGCCTGTGGATGCTGGGCTGAGGCCTGTAGCCTGCAGCTCCCGACATGGTGGCTGTTTCTTTTCTTCCTTGTGGGGCCCTGAGGGCACCTGGTCTGTGGCAGCTGTAGGTGATGGGAGGACAGGTATGACCACAAGAGCCCTGTTCACAACCCAGTCTGTGGAGGATGAGCATGGGACTGAGTCTCCCTGTCCCCTTTGGGTGCTGCAACTGTTAACTCCTATTGTTACCATCGCTTCCTGTGGATGAGCCCACTTCCTCATGGGCCTGGCTGGCCTACTTATTCTGGGAAGGCAGGTCTGGAGATGTCACAGTGCAGAATATGCCACCATTAGTGGACAGGCAGTGCTTTGCCAGTGCCGCTGTGCAGAGCACATGTGCCAGGCTCGAGGACTTCCCTTCTGAGCTGTGCAGCTTGAAGCAGCTTACTTCGGGCTTCCTGTGGACTGTGTCTGTGGGTGTGGCAATGCTTCTCCTCCTGGAGGGAACTGCTTCTTCCCTTCCATAAATTTGCTAGCTTCCTTTCCTGTTTCTGGGCACAGAGTGTTCTACCCCCTGTGATCCCAGTGCCCTTGTGTCACTGTCTCTCTGCATGGTGCTTGTTTCCTTTCCAATTTCGTGGCCTTTTCCATCCAGAGGAAGCTGGGGGCCAGGTACTTCCACTCTCTGTCCTTTGTCCTTCCATCAGCCATCCTGCTCTATGGCCCAGTGTGTTCACCTTAGGTGACCTGCCCACTAACCCCCAGTGCAGAGGCAGATGCTGTTGTTGGCACTGCTATCAGCTGGGGCTTTGTTTGCTCAATGCTAAAGAAATGCTGTTTTCCTTGTGTCTCCTAGTTGCAACAGGCTTTCTGCTTTTTACATTCTCAGTGCTATAGTGTATTGTGTTCAGGTATGGTCAATAGCCCAAAGTTAATTCCCTGGGAAGTTTTAGTCACCTATCATCCTTGCTTGATGTGAGAAGGGAGAAGTGGTTGGTGGGAGGGGGCCAACCTCCCATTAGCCTCTTCTTGCTCTGCCGGCCAAGCTAGCTGAGACCAGGAGAGAGGCTGTTACAGAGGTCAACCAGTGAGCAGGTGCACTGTGTTGGGACTGGGATGTGCTCAGTGGTACAGGGCTCTAGATTTCGGACTTGATCACTGTGGCTCGATGTCATATGTCATCACCTGGTCTTCTGCACCTGTGTGGTGCTTTCCAGCTCTGTCTTTGTTCTTACTGCTCTTATGGGGAAATGAAACTTGGAGGGGCCCAGGGTCCCGCATGTGACTGCCTGTTGGCCAGTGGGTCTTCAGTTCGGCCAGCTATGCATGGGAAGGTGCCTGCTCAGCTTTCTCACTGCAGTCGTACTATTTTTTTACTCACTTTACAAAAGTTTCTAAGATCTGAAAGGATGATGGTTCAATGTTTTTTATTTGTAAAATTTTACAAGTCATATCAATCATATTTGTTGCATCATAAACAATTAGTTGTAAGTAACTGATAGATGTCAGTGTTTAAAATGGGTATATATCATTAGTGAAATAAACCATACCTACATGTGTAAATATCATATAGTCTGCCTAACATAAGAACTCTAAATTTTTTTTTCTTTCCTTACCAATATCAATTGGAAGGTGTGTCATGCCCACACCCTTTGCTCTAACTATTGTGAGGACAATATGCAGTGTGTCAACTGCTAAAAAAAAAGTAATGTTTATTGAAAGTGTTAATGTTTAATTGTTTGATCAATCTCATATACTTATATCTATTAATCTCAACTGATCTGATAATGAAAATATGTAATATAACCATTGTTAAATTTTACATAAATAAATAAATATTTATTCAGAAAAAAATGGGTATATGATTGATTTTCAGCTGACTAAACATGACTTTGGCTTCCCTGACCAGACCCTGGAGCAGAGGGTGCACAGGTAAGAACTCTCAGCCTGCAGCACCCATGCCACCAGTACCCTTTCCCAGACCAGACCTTGGGATTGGCAGGGGCATAGGTAGAAACTCTTGGCCTGTGCCCCCATGCCACTGGAGCTTCTCCCCACCCAGAACCCAAGCCTGGCATCAGCAGTGGAACCCTGCAGCAAAATTCCCCGCAGAGAGGCAGAGGGTCAAACTCTCATCCACAAGCTGAACATCTGACCAGAGGAGCACAGTGGGCTCACTTCCATAAATTGCAGCAGGAAGAAGCTGAGCCCAGCAACCAGACCCAGACAGGTACATCTGGACAAGATCAAACTTGGTAGATCCGGACCCAAATTTCAGTAGGCACTAACAGCATAACCTCACCAAAGTTCTATGCCAAAGGTGAGAGGACACTGCTATACAAAATGACAGGGAAGGAGCAAGGTGCAATCTCAG